>JAOPHQ010002867.1:165000-210188 GCA_030340625.1 Merluccius polli | reverse complement strand
CGGTGGATAACAATAACAGGTGTCCGTTTTTTCTCCTCCTTGTTGTGCTCATGACGTTAAAAAATAGACGATTATTAAATGTATAGGAAATTACTTTTCAGTGGTAATACTAGTCACACACACACACACACACGCACACCTCTCTCTCTCTCGTTCTCTCTCCCCATTTAAAAGAAGATGAAAATACTTTAGTTTTTAAGTCATTTAAGTCTTTTAAGTAATTCTAAAAAAAAAAAAAACAGAGCCCGACTGAACCCAAAGACTATAATCACACTAAACCATTCCCTCTCTTGTCCTGCGGAGGCAGTGCACATCCAGTCTGAACTGTTACACACCAGGGACCATTCTCTCACACAGTGTTACTGCCCCCTGTGGCCATCCACTCTAGAGCAGAGCCATGCACTGTTGACTTGCGTGTTTAAAAGCTAAAAGTTGTCCAAAGAGAGCTTTATATTGTATATAAGTATAAAAAAAGACAGTACCTTGTGCTATGTCATTGCCGAGCACACTCGTGCATACGCCACGCGCACACACATACAAGTACACGCATGCATGCTTACATACACAAACGTAGTCACGGGACTTTTGTTTTGTTAAATTGCAATCGATGGAATGTATCCTTGGCATAAATAGAGAGAGAACAAACAGTACAAATGCAATAGCTCGATGGGTCTTGTGTATTACTCTTCGGATAGAAGTGTGTGTACATACACAGAAGGGGACTACAGTACACCTGACAAGCCACAAACCCAATCACCTGGTCTACAGCGTGTTGCAAAAACAAGAGATTCTCGTTTGAGATCCACAGAGCATCTCTCGCCTCGTGCAGCTGTCTTAAAAAAAGTGGAAATTCTCATAACGGTCGCTCCGAACCACATCCACCATCTCCGGGACCAGGGCAGTTTTAGATAAAAAAAAAACACTCTTGAATGTGCATGAAGACGCAGCGGCATCATAATACATCTGGATATCTCCTCTCTCTCCGCACCACACAGCTCGGCACAGTTTCAGTACCTCCCACCTCGCCCCCCACCCCCCCCCCGCCCCATTGACAAACCTACACCGCCCCATCCCCAACAATCTCCGCCACCACCACCTGCACTTCCTTCACTCCCAGGCCGTCCGACACTTTCCCGGCCCCCTGCTCTTCCTCGTCCAACGCGGTCACGCGGGACGACGACGGCCGGCAACCGGCCTGGCCGGGGCTGGCGACGGCGTGCGGCGGCTGTCCACCGCTCCCCCCGACGGCGGCGTGAACGGTGAGGCTGGCGACGGAGGAGACGCTTTCCAGGTTGTCCTGGAAGCTGGCCTTGCCGCAAGAGTGGATGCGGCGCGCCAGGCTGACGGAGCGCATCACCGAGGAGGTGGTCGCCGTGCCGACGCCCTGCACCTTGCCCTCCAGGAAGTAGGTGAGCATCTCGCCCTTGCCCTTGACGCTGACCTTGCCGCGGCACACCAGGTCGTAGTTGGTGTTGAGCAGACGGTAGACCTCCTCGGTCACCTCCAGAGAGAGAATTCAGCATGTTAAAAAACACAGGACAAAGGGGAAGAAAAGGGTTGAGATTAAAACAGCGTCAGAGCCTTTCATTGACGTCTGACCACTAGGGGGCCATACAGATCTCTATAAAACACATGCATACCTGATATATATATATATATATATATATATATATATATATATATATATATATATCAGGTATGCATGTGTTCTATACGCCAATAAGACGCACAGCGGTTTGTCCCTATTTACTGTACTCATTTAGCCTAGAAATCTAGACGCCCCTAGCAGCAGCAAATTTAATTTGCAGGCGGGGGGTCTAGCCCTTAGTCGTCGTGTTGCGCTGCTGGAAACAGAAAATCTGTCAGGCCAATCACATCGTGAGGGGCGGAGTCGGAAGCCGGGCTACCATGACGACAGAGTTGCGACGGTTCCGTGTTCGAGGTAAACAATGACTGATGCTGGCAAACAGCTGTCTTTCGACTCGGTTTTGGCCGCGACTCTTCAAGACTTGAAGTTAACATTTCATTTCACTATTCTTCCACAATCCACCATACGGAACACTTCCCCATGGACTAATTTCCGTCGCTCTGACTACGTCACCTTCTTCGTTGCTCTGATTGGTTGTAGGCGCTATCCTATTGCGTGCAGAGGGAACTTGAAAGACAACCGTTTATCCCGCCCACACTGCCAATGGAGCTGAGCCAGACCCGACATCTTTCTGATGTGGGTCTGGCTTGCCAGGCTAGTTTTTTTTGTTGATTAGATAGATCATAGTAGCAATGTGTGTATGTGTGTGTGTGTGTGTGTGTGTGTGAGTACCTGTATCTTCCCAGGGACTCCAGTGCTGTCCATGCGACTGGCCACGTTCACCGTGTTCCCCCAGATGTCATACTGGGGCCTCCGAGCGCCGATGACCCCTGCCACCACGGGGCCGACATTGATACCTGCACATCGACACCCCCCCCCCCCCCCCCCCCCCCATACACACACACACACACAAACACAAACACACACACTTGTTTGTGTTTCAGACAGAAACAACAGCACCAGTGCAAGGAAGAGTGACAGGCAGATATACAAACACAGAGTCCTCAAACCAGTGCCATACAGATCTTTTAGCTTGCAGAAACCTTTTCACCACCACAAAACTTTTCCACAAGCTCCAAATGCTTATGGCACCGACGTGACTCCATAAATGTTGTTTTTGTCTTTGTAAATAGGTTGATAACTAACGTTGACATATTACGCACCCACGCGCAGAACAAAGTCATTGTATGACTGATAGTTGATCTCATCCAGAACATCAAACATCTCTATGGCGTAGTCCGCTATGGTGCTCAGGTGGTCGTAAACAGACTTCTTGGCCTAAAGAGGAGGAGATGTAAATGACCACATTGTCCCGCAAAATTATTCATAGTTGACAGTACACAAAGTGTGTGGATAGGTGGTGGACCCAACAGCAGAGGACTCTGGAGACAGGTAAGGATAAACGATTCTCTTGTTTACTTTCCTTTTACACAAAAAGATGGAAAAAAGGCATTCGCCACGACTTGATACAAAAGAACACAAAACTATAGTCATAGACTTGAGGACAAACTAAGGAACTTGAGAATACACGTAGGAACATGGCAACGCCATATGACGACGAGAAACGGAGGACCAGTTATACACAGGTGACTAATCAAACACAGATGAAGAATAATTAACAGAGAGGGCAAAACAAAAGTAAGGAGGACATCTACTATGGAAGTACACAGGCAGTTATATCACAGATAGCCTAGTACACATACATTCACACACACAGACAGAGCCAAGCATGCAAACACACACAATCACACACACGGAGGGGGGGGGGGGTGGTGATACCTTTGTACCGATGGTGGGTAGGAGACCCACAGCTGCCATGTAGGTGCTTCCGATGGTCTTGATCTTCTCTATGTCTTTATAGCACTCTTTATCCATGAGCTGGAACAGTCACACACCTTTAGCTTGACATAGCATGACAAAATGGACATTTAAAGTAACGGATGAAACAACAACAATAATATCACCTCGTCGAAGTCTGCTATGATTTCATTCAGCAGTCTCAAGCACTCCACTCCCATGTTGTTGCCATCCAGCTCGATGTAGAAATCGTTGAAATTTGGGATAGAGGCGAAGAGGACACCTACTTGTGCATAGGATTGATAGTACAAGTCCTGCAGGGAGAAGGAGAAGAACAAGGTTATGAATGGTTATTATGAATGGTTATGGATGACATGACAGAGCTCATTCTCTAGTAGCAGGAGTAGCAGTACGGCTGTGGATGTCATCCTCACTTCTGGCTGTCTGCCCGTCTTTCTCTGTGTTTCTGTCTGTCTGTATGCATGTACGTTGGCATATTTGCATGTCTGCATGCTCCTCTGTCTGTCTGTCTGCCTGTCTGTTTACGTGGATGGATCTGATTGCCTGCCTACCTGATGTAGGGATGGGATAATATATGATTTTATCATTAAAAAAAAAACATTCACAATAAGTTGATGGTGGTGAATTTTGTTATTATCGTGAATCAGGATAATGGTGAATATCCTCACATGAGTGACTTGAAAAAGCTGTCTACCTCCCTAACATACAGTCCTGATATTGATTTCCTGATTTATTTATAATTTGCCACAAGGGGGAGCCCGCATCTTTCCAGTCAATTTTAAAATCCTAAGCCTGTGACAGGCTAAAGGCTCGGAGGCGGCTTGAGGAGGATTGAGGAGGATTGAGGTGGCTTGTCCGTTTCACTGAAAAGGATGTTCACTAAAAAAAGATGTGTCCTATCTGTGCAACTATTTGTTTCTTAACAAAAATGTAAGGTGATTCCTGTATGTTTAAGTGCCATTTTTTTAAGCATATTTTGATGATTATCATGATAATATTGTGAATCGTAATTATTTTGGCCAGGATAATCGTGACATGAAATGTTCACATTGTCCCAGGCCTACCTGGCTGCCAGTCTGTCCACCAGCAGGAACGTCTATCTATCTGCAGGGATGTCTACTATCTGATGACCAGTCTGCCTGTGTGTCTATAGGCTCCTGGTGTCTCACCATGTTCCTGGGGTTGGACAGCAGGAAGTGTTGGGCTACGTGTGCTGGCAGCAGGTTGAAGAGGATCCTTCTGTTGTCCAGCTTGACCTTCTCCATGCCGTCCCGCTCCTCCTCCGCCTGTCGGGATACACACACACACACACACACACACACACACACACACACACACACACACACACACACACACACACACACACACACACACACACACACTCAAAGTTCTCACTTCTCACCACATGAGGTCAGTACAGGACTACATTGCACAACTTAATATACTCATGCAGAACCTTGTTCTATCTTAACCAACAGGAAGTCCTTTTGCAGTCACAGCTAAATGTAAATACTTTGGCATTATGTTCGCATGTTCAAAATATACTGCTATGAATCAGTCGTCAAATCAAATCGTAGTCTATATATATATATATATATATATATATATATATATATATATATATATATATATATATATATATATGTACCTGATATCAAATAAAACAAAGCTAACCCTATTAGGCCTAACCCTAAAAACACATATTTCAAATACATATCCATCCAGGCCCCATTCACACACACACACACACACACACACACACACACATACACACACACACATTCTCCTGACCTGTATGGCCCACAGGAAGTCCAGTCGGAGTTTGAGGTCCAGCTGTCGGGAGTGGAAGGCCAGGGCGCTGCTGAAGAGCAGCAGGGAGAGGATGGGCTCGCAGCCACGGACATACAGGGACCCCCCGCTGTGGGAGAGACCAACACACACAGTTTGTCAGCACCAGCGGAGGCTGGTGAGGTTAGAAATTAGGGAGGACACGAGGCATACGGTTGTTTATGGAGCATATATTTATCAAATAAATCATATTTTGAAGTAGTTTAAAACATTTTTAATGACCCCATGATGTATTCTGTAAAATACACACACACACATACACACACACACAATTTAATAAAACATTGTATGTTGTAAGTTTTACAAGTCATAATCAGTGAAGTGTTGTGCATAATGTTAAGTCAATAAAAACATCACCCCTTGAAAGCATCACGATATATTCAAACCACATCAGGCCCGTATCTACCTAACTGAGGCCAGGCTCTGTATGTATTCAGAGGCATTAAGAATAAAATATTAAATGGCAAGAACGGATAAATTCAACATATATCAAACTGGGGAAAAACAAAATAAAACCAAGATTACGAGTGTTTGAAAGGTGCGCCACCAGTGAAATACCAATATGTGCTCATACCTATTAGTCTTGACATAGGCCTTTAATCATGACTCTGTGGAAACAAAAGTTAATTGGCTGGAAACTGACAGACTAGACTCTGATATACTCTAACAATTGGCCTATATACTATGCCTCGCGGAAATAATACATACATAATACATTTAATAAATACTAATTTGAAATGATGTAAAAAAAATATGTTCATCGGGAGTAGGCCTATCATTTCTTGAACTCACTGATATGTAACAGTGATATGTCATCAAAGTTACGTTAAACCATGGTAACGGAAAAATAGACATTTGTACTCAACTCATCACACCAAGAGAGAGAGAAAAGAAAAGACAAGAAGATGAAACAAACGACGGAATTCGACGAAAATATTTAGTGTATTGTATTTACAATCGATATTACCATCTAAATACGGTTTTCATCACGAACATGGTGAGAATAAAGCATTTTTCTGACGCTCGTTTCGTTTCAAGTTGCGCAGGAATCGCTAGCCTTCACGAGACCATCATGATCTCACATTCACATTCTGTTTCTCTCTGCAGATCATTGCAAAATGCAAACATGAATATCTGGATGATGGTCTCATGCATACGATCACATCCACTTTTTTTTTTAAATTAGTTGACATTTAACAAATTAAAATAAACAACAAAACGTATACTAAAAAACGTTTTTATTTGAAGACTACACGGAGGAGCGAGCGGTGTGATGTGACCAGCCACCAGCCGGAGATCCGCATCCATCTATGTTCCCGATGAAACATTTGAATCTATTGCAACCCTGACTCGTAAAGCCTTGTGAAGACTGCAACTGCAGAAAGCTCAGCGAGATAAACAGTGGGTGTTGACATTCAAAATGTTTAGCTACTCACTTGGCCACTAGTAGGCAGTAGCCCAAAAAGACCAACCTCAGACCTGATGTACTTGCTCAGCTGAAACACAGTCAACTTCTCCTCTGAGGCTAGCAGTATGAAGAGCAGCGTGGAGCACCGTGTGGGCGAGAGCTTAGCCCTGGAAAGGCTTCTGGACCTCAGGTAACTGAGTGGTCATATATCTAACTGAGACAGACAGTGGACCAGAGTCACCGACCGTACAATACCTATACTTATATTTACACCTATACTGATATTTACACCTCAGCACCTATCTGATCTGGACCGAACCACTGGGACAACTAGAGAGGAACAGGGATGGGGTGGGAAGTGGGGGGGGGGGGGGGGGGGGGGGGATCAAGGCAGTGTCGAGATCAACAACAAAAACAGTGCCTGCCTGTACCAGTATTTTGAAAATCATCTTAACCCTGGTCACAGATTTACCTCACACATGCTGCTGCTTTATTCTCAACGTGTCCCACGTTCTACTACCGGTACTACTACCACAATAACTACTAAAACCACTAAGCCCATTGTCCCGAATTTCCCCATTCAGGCCTCTTGTGCAAGATTGTATGCACCCACGTACACGCAGATATACACACCGGCATTTCCTACAGTGAGCCTTCTGAGGCGCAGCAAAGTACTGGAACATCGCAGTGAGGGAAGCATGTAAACGCTGTCTGGTCTTACTTACCTGCTGTGATTCGAACAAATGGACAGCTATATGGTTGACACACGCATAGACAAATCATTGGGTATGATGCTTGATTGACAGGAAGACAGCCCTGATCTGATGGGAGGGGGCGGGGGGGGGGGGGGGGGGGGGGGGTGTGTGTGTGTGTGTGTGTGTGTGTGTGTGTGTGTGTGTGTGTGTGTGTGTGTGTGTGTGTGTGTGTGTGTGTGTGTGTGTATGCATGTGGGTCATGAGGGCAAAGATTTAATGTTGTTCTCTGGAGGGCAATAACTAACTCTAACTCTAGACAAAATATGAATCTATGCCTGGGCATTAACTCTGTGAGAGTGTGTGTGTTTGTTTGGGTGTCTGTGTGGGGGTACATGCTTACATATCTGTGTTTATCAGTCCACACACACACACACACACACACACACAGGCAAGTCCTTGTGTTGACACACGCAGTAGACGCGCTCGCGCACAAACACACACACACGCACGTGGACACCGTACCCGGCGATCTTGCGGAAGCCGCTGAGCTCCAGCGCGGTGACGTAGAGCACGGCCAGCAGGAGCGTGAGCGCCACCTTGGGCAGCCAGGAGACGCGCAGGAACAGCGCCAGCGTCAGCATGCCCACCACGCAGGACAGGAAGGCGTAGCGGGCGCCGTCGCACGGCAGCTCGCCCACGGTCTGGTTGCCCCTGCCGCCGCCACTGGACCCGTCGTCCATGACGACGACGATGGAGCTGTTGCCGCTGTCGGAGCCCCCCCACAGCCAGGGCATGCAGCCCACCTGGTAGAGACAGAGGGGTCACGCAAAGGCGGCGGGGATGTGGTATGTGCGGCTGAGAATGTACATGGTTGCCATCAGGTGTCACTGGCAAAAGATATATGTATATATATATATATATATATATATATATATATATATATATATATATATATATATATATATATAAAACAAATCTGAATATATTGAGGTTATGCAAACAATACTACATCAACAATGTTATGAAATAATCTGGTTGGTTGTTTCCACCAAAGTTCAAGATCAGCATTACTCCTACCTGCTCTTTAATAACGTGCATCTGAATTCACTGTAAACAGGTTTGGATAAAAGCTGCCTGCTAAATGAAGGAATAGTAATAGTAAAATAGCACACATCGCATGCATTGCCGCACAGATGATCGATCAACAGTGTCAACAAAGATACCACAACAAGCAGAACGATGAAGAGCCACATGACAATGTCACATCATTGGTCGATGTTCCCCCCCCCCCCCGTCGTTCCACTCACCACGCAGGCCTGGGCCACGGCGTTGATTAAGAGCACGATGAAGATGCACAGGGCCGTACGAATCTGGATGGTCAGGCACCCTGGAAAGCACTGAGCGAGAAACAACTGCGTTACGAGGGGGCAGATGATGAGCGCTAACTAGCTTAGCCCACGAGGGAGTGCTTAGCAGGCAAAATGTAAAACCGTGAACAAGAAAAAAAAAAAAAAAGCGCCAGCATCTGAAAAAAAAGAAGTAATTACACTGGTGTTCCCAGACCTTTAGGAAAAGTCGGCCCTCATAAAAGCTTAAATTAACCTGCACGCCGTTTGGGATTAAATGCAAAACATGGTACTTTCTAAAGAGCTATCTGAGACCGGAAAAAAATACATAGTGTCAAACATAACTATTTGAATTGTTGAGGCTGTGTCAGCGGAAAAAAGCTCCCTCAACATTAAAATGTAAATGAAAAACGTTCAAGTTTAAGATTTCATATGAGGCCCGTGGAAGAGGAACAAAGAAGCCGCTGAACGCATTTGTAGATTGATTCGTTTTTGTGGCACAGGAGACCCAAAAAAAACACATACAACCTCGGAAACAGAGCGGGACGGAGCCGTACTTACCTGTACTTTAGTGACGTAGAGGTACATGATACACGCCACTAGGAAACAGATGCAGAAGACCAGCAGGACCAGTACGACTGTACCCCTGAGAAATGGTACAACAACAAAATGTAAGCTAGTAGTAGGGACAAAAGGTTTAATGCAGAATAGTGCAATTTGTGAATATTTTGGAGGGCAAATCCCACCTAAAGAGCCAATAAAGTCGTCTGTAGGCAAACTACTGCTTAGTAGTTGCAGTTGCATGTCCCTTATCATTTCAATGCCACCTCAGCCTATTTCATATCAACATATGATAGCCTTATATTGTCACTTAATTTAGCTTGGCATAACTTAACAGCATGCCCCCTCCCTCCTCCTTATACAAAACAGGCAAGGCTCACTTTGGCACCAGCCGATCAAATGACTCCCGATGAACATCTCTTCTATGTTTTGATCTGTGCTCATTACCCGATTGACTTGGAAATATGACGCATGGCGTAAGCATGTAAAAGCATTTCACGCTGTCTTTACAAGCTCAATCAAGGGGAAATACATATGATGGACATTATATATATACAGACGCACACAGTAGAAAAGTAGTGACATGGTGATGTGCATAGCCTATAGATGAACAGAAAGACAGATTTGTGTGTATATGTGTGTACATACTGGGGTATGATAAGAAGGTAGACCAGGCCAAACAGGGCAGCTAGGATCAGGGAAAGGACGACGGCGCTGGTGAAGTACTCGTCAGGAAGCTGGTGGTACTACGTAACCAGATAGAGAAAGCGAGAGAGAGACAGAGAGAGAGAGAGAGAGAGAGACAAACAAACCCCAAGGTCACCAAGGTCAAGATTCACATTATACGTGACATTATACTGATAGGTGTAACAATTCACAAGTTTAAAATTCATAGTTTATTCCTATTTTGACTTTGTCCGATTCTTCCCATATGTCAATACAACACAAACAGACTTGTTATAAAACAACAATGACATGCAGGGACCATACTGGGACCCAAAAATGTCCCGGGACTTTTTGTGTTTTTTTAGCTGTAGCACTGCAAGTGTCGGTGTGGCCGCAGGCCAATCTCTGTGCGCTCCACTCTGTCTGCGTACGGCGGCGGTCAGATCCAGAGCCGGGGGCCCCGCATCATACTGACGATTATATCCGAGGTTATATTATTGACAAATACAATTCCCGGCCGGTTCAGCCTGGAATGGAGCGACCAATGGCCAGTCCGTCCCTGATGACATGTGTTAGGCTAAGGCTCACAAATGTCTTGGCTTTGTCCAGTGAGCCAAAACTAAGACAATCGTGTGTGTATGTGTTTGTAAAAATCAAGTTAATACTAGACTTAGTCAATAGTTAGCTAAAACACTTGAATGCTGATGTTTCTATTATAGACATCGTTAGTCACGATTTGAGATCACGACATCCCCTCATACATAAACATAACCCTTTTGAGGGACTATGTAAGGGACCTCCCCTCACCCTCTGCTCACGCTCTGAGCACTTGTACATCAGAGTCAGGAAGTTGAGGTCGGCCGTGTCGGACTCAGTCTGCCGGGCCTCGATGAGCCGGCCGATGTAGCGGTTGACCCGGGTCCTGGGGCTGCTCTGGACGGCGTTGGTCCGGTTCGCCTTGTTGCGGTTCCTCAGCTTCTCTGGTGCCGAACGCATTGCCCTCCGCTGTCCGGGCAAACGTTGAAAATAAATTAAATTCACCGCGTTTTAAACAACTAAATCCGACCCCATATACAGCACCGAGGACAAGTATAGCGCCAATAGGCCATTTGCACAGGTGTAGCATGTAATATTAGTTATGGGTCCGTTCCATTTAGGTGTGGCAGTGCACCAGTTTAGACACAACTTGTCAAGTCAATATACATTGACCATGCTGGTGCTGCGACAGATAAATAAATAAACCAACCTAATGTTAAAATGACAGGAACAGGAAGTTACTTCACCCTGCTATTGACGACTTGTGAAAAGGGTCCATAAACCCTGTTCACAGAGTTGTCAACCTATAGGACACTGCTAGTAGGCTAATGGTGCATTCACATGAACGCAGCGGTGGGACACAGCACGCGTCGCTAGGTTGGGCGTTTAAAACACACAAAATCACCCACAGCTTAAGACCCAGTCTCACAGTCTTTTTGGACTGCACTGCAAATCTATTGGTCGGTGCGGTACGTCATGTGGGTCAAAGTCGCACGTCAGGAGGGTCGGGCGCATAGCCCCTCCCCCCGCCTCCCGGAAATTGCGACGCCGCTTTCCCCATAGGACAACAATGGAGTGGGTCGCGCGCGGTGTCTTGACGTGTCTCATGCGAATGCACCTTTAACCTTTCACACTAGTCACTACTGCCTGTGCCCAAAAGGAGCAGACCCATAATAAGTGTTATGAGCGACATCTGTGTTTGTCCTACGATGACACCTCTGTGAACAGGGTCTATTGCAAGAGCCGGTGTTTCACCAGAGGCGGCGCTGTCACAGTCCTGACGTCAGTGTCCACTGACTCTTTACTGTAAACACACAAGGGTGAATGGCGAACATCGGCGTAGAAAACTGTGTCGCCAGTACTGTCGGTACACTGCTCTGCAGAGCTCGCTACCCTGACAAAATGAGGCACAGAATCCTATTAAGCTCATAATTTGATGAGGGGGAAAAAAACACAAACTTTGAAAACTGATTATACATTTAAATGATGACATTGGGCCCGCATTTTACTTCATTATGGAATGCACCCCACTGTGTCAAAAATCATCTCAGGCAACCGACGTAAGCATCATCACAATTCATTGGGCACTGGAGCACAGCCAGTGAGTTAATGGCAGCGTGTGTGTGTGTGTGTGTGTGTGTGTGTGTGTGTGTGTGTGTGTGTATGAATATGAGTGTGTATGCGTATGTAGGAGTATGTGTGTGTGTGTGTGAATAAGAGTGTGTGTGTGTGTGTGTGTGTTTGGCAAAGGCAGTGAATTGTGCCGCTCAAAGATCATCACTGTCACAGCGGGGTTAGGGTGGGCGGGGAAGGGGGGGAGGTTGGGTAACAGTGTGTTCATGATGAAGGATGAACACACCACACTGGATCTATGGAGATATATATATATATATATCCTTCTTTCTCCCTCAGACATCCGGCTTCAGGCCTGGAGTGGGATTCATGGAGATGCAGAGAGAGGTGTTCTGACGATTTATGCTGCCTTGTCGGAAAATGCTACCATAGCAGAGTCTATCGACATGCTCCCCGCATTCACAGTATACATGGAGTGAGTCGTGGTGTAACCTGACATGATTCTGTCGTGGCAGCATTATTTGATATATATATAAAAAAAAAAAAACAGTAGTAGCTAGAATAGTAATAGTTATAATAGAGTATCAGAATATGCTCCCCATATTCTTGCAGTACACTTACCCCTGTTTGTAATAAAAACAAACATAAATAAAGATGCCATAAGACTGTGAGAGCTACACCTTTATAGGATATACACAACTTGAAATGGAAACAGAGCCCAAGAGTGTGGGTCATGCGAATGCGTGCACGATGTGCAGAGCCGCTAAGTAGCACATCTCGATAGGTAGCACATATCGACAGGACACCGGCACTGCGACGCAGGCCAGCGCACATCGCAAACACAAGCCTCGCCTGCTAATGCGGCACCTCATATCCTGTTCATTCACCCCACATCCCCTGCATCACCAACCCCCCCCGCAACCCTGAATGGACGTGTCATTTCCCACCGCTTGGAAGCGTGTGGTGGGAATGAGAAATGACCATTCAGCAGAGAGAGAGAGAGAGAGAGAGAGAGAGAGAGAGAGAGAGAGAGAGAGAGAGAGAGAGAGAGAGAGAGAGAGAGAGAGAGAGAGAGAAAGAGAGAGAGTGAGTCTGCTTTTTTCAGACTTAATCCTGCTATCCGCTTCATCACTCTTGTGGTTTATGTCATGATGATGTGATATAAGCCACAGATATCGATATCGGTGAGATATCATAAGGGGTAGTGTGAGAGATGTAAAGTATGAATGGTAACATTGACAATTGTCACACCCACAGACACAGACACACACACACACACACACATGATATATGCATGTGGTTCTCACCTGCCCCCCCCAATCAAAAAAAAAACATGCTTAGATTCCTCTACCCAACATTTACATCATCGTCATAGCCAGACACATGTGTGCACCCTCAGGCGCGCTCACACAATAACACACATCTGGGAACCCGGATTAAAATAAGAGTTTTATACAACTGTCAGTGGAAAGCGTTGCTCTCTAGTCGACACACACAAGGTCAAAGAAACTCTTTGACACCGAGCTGGAAAGCCAGCAGAACCTCTGGCAGGGGAGCGCCATGAATCATTATATTCACCGGTGTTGCAGCACACCACGGTATATGCACTCCAATCCCCTGTGTGCTTATCTCGTTATTAACTCTTACAGAGAGATTATGTTATGTCACATTATCTCCTATACTCCTGTACTAATGTGTGTGTGTGTGTCGTGCAGGCATAGACGTTAAGGCATAGATTGAACCGCACCTCCTGCATAGAAGACATTTCACACCGGCTGCTCTTTTCTCTTGATGGGTTCTTGCTTGACTCATAGCCTTTGTGCAAAGTTACATTGTGTACATTTCATACACACAAAAATCCCTCAAAACTGAATAAATGAATACAAACAAGCTGAGAGATAATGTGAAAAACAGAACAAGAGAGGGAACTACTTGTCTCGTGTGATGTGAGCGGCATTAAATATAAACGGATGCGAATACCAAATGACAGCGTGACATACCTTGTCCCCATCCTCGCAGTTCATGACATTGGAGAAGGGAATCTCAGCCTTGAACATCTTGCGACAGTGCATTAGCTGCACTAGTAGGTAGCACACCGTTTTAAACTTCATCTTCTTGGCCGGTTTGATATCCGAGAGAATCAGTCCTGGGAATATCTGCGTGCAAAGAGAAGAAATGGGGACACAGATTAAGACACGACAGGCTATGATATATTTTTGGCATATAAATGGTACATAGTTGGTATATAACGATATATCTATGCACACAAATACACACATATGCACACTTCATATGGCCGCATATACTACAGTCCTTAATAGGATTATAAAACTATGGACTGGACAATATAATGGGATAAATTTGGTTGAAATTATAAAATAGGATTTGTGTGAATAATGATGAAGAAAAAATAAGCCAATGTCGGAAAGCGCCGCCTTTGCATTAGTGACTAAAGTCAATATACATAGAACGAGTTGAAGCCTTGGCTCGCTCTCTCTCTCTCTCTCTCTCTCTCTCTCTCTCTCTCTCTCTCTCTCTCTCTCTCTCTCTCCCTCTCTGAGTCTTTGATGAAGCCTAAACACCAGCTCTATTTAGAGGATTAACAAAGTCTTCCCACATACTGTATAAGAGTGAGCGAGAGAGAACAAAATGCACGCAACTGGGATGCAACTGTTGGTTCAGGCAAGGATGGGCGCATAGCCATACATGCGAGGTCTTATCTTGCGTAACATGAAAACCTGCCACAAAGTAATAATAAGCAAGGCGAGGGGGGGAGAGGAGATAAAGGAAGGGCTGATGAGCCGACACAGAGATAGGGCTAAAGCACCCTTATGTATATCTATGTGTGTGTGTGCGCGTGCGTGTGTGCGTGTGTGTGTGCGTGCGTGCGTGTGCGTGTGCGTGTGCGTGTGCGTGTGTGTGTGCTGTGCTTGCACATGGCTGCACATGTCCGAGAGGGACTGGGTATGCTGGTGAAAATGGAGAGATTTAGGGTGATAGAAGAAGCTAGGGGCTGTTTACCAGCGAGCTCTTCCAGTAAATCACAAGCTGTACGAGAGTTCATTTCACGCATGCTTTTAGATACTTGGCATCAAGTGTCCAACGTGCGTTTTTCTGATCTGTTTATGTGTCTATATGGACAGGATAGCCAAGAGAGACAGGAAAGTGGGTCGAAGG
Organism: Merluccius polli; assembly: GCA_030340625.1. NCBI lineage: Eukaryota > Metazoa > Chordata > Actinopteri > Gadiformes > Merlucciidae > Merluccius > Merluccius polli. Next base: position 194,972 of record JAOPHQ010002867.1, on the reverse strand, counting down.
AAAAGAGGGAACGGCATGTAGCACGGGAATCGAACTCGGGTCGCCACAAGGCGTATCCCCTACATGGTTAGAGGGTTGAGCCGCCCGACTTATCAATCTCTACTCTAATCTCTAAACTACTCTACATTTCAGAGGGTAATATTAGTATAGTATTACATTGGAGGATGATACCTTCCGTCGGTGCGATGGCACGATGAAGAAAGTCTCGATCTCATGCTTCAGCAGGAAGGCGTTTCTTTCATGGCCGTTGCCGGGCTCCACCTCGTAGTCTCCGTTCAGACACTCCAGGGTAGATTTGGTGATGTGGACTTTACTGTGGACCATGAGCACACACACGCAGATACTGAGTATATAAGTGATAGGAATATGACTGATTGGCCATCTACTAGAAGGATAAAATAACCAAGTGCTACAGTTATGAGGCGTACTTTCTTTGAGTAATGGAACCTTACTGGACTTCATTGCTTCATTTTGTGGACTTCAATGTTTACTTTTCCCTCCACTGTTAGCGTCTCACTTTAGCCCAGTGGTCCTTAGTGTCCAGGGAACTGCAGCTACCAGTAAGGGATCTTTATAATGAACCTAATAATATCTTTGTAATTAATAATATGAGAGGAAATTGTGCATCTTAGACACATCACACTCTACACGTAAATACCGTCATATTGTTTAATCGCTCTGCTGATATTAAAATATGTGAACGTAGGCTATGTATCTGGCTGGTATGTAGCTAGCTGGTATGTAGCTAGTCGGTATGTAGTTAGCTGATATGTAGTTAGTCGGTATGTAGCTGGCTGATATGTAGCTAGTTGGTATGTAGTTAGCTGGTATGTAGCTAGTTGGTATGTAGTTAGCTGGTATGTAGCTAGTTGGTATGTAGTTAGCTGCTATGTAGCTAGTTGGTATGTAGTTAGCTGCTATGTAGCTAGTTGGTATGTAGTTAGCTGCTATGTAGCTGGCTGATATGTAGCTAGTTGGTATGTAGTTAGCTGCTATGTAGCTAGTTGGTATGTAGTTAGCTGCTATGTAGCTGGCTGATATGTAGCTAGTTGGTATGTAGTTAGCTGGTATGTAGCTAGTTGGTATGTAGTTAGCTGCTATGTAGCTGGCTGATATGTAGCTAGTTGGTATGTAGTTAGCTGGTATGTAGCTAGTTGGTATGTAGTTAGCTGCTATGTAGCTGGCTGATATGTAGCTAGTTGGTATGTAGTTAGCTGCTATGTAGCTGGCTGATATGTAGCTAGTTGGTATGTAGTTAGCTGGTATGTAGTTAGCTGCTATGTAGCTGGCTGATGTGTAGCTAGTCGGTATGTAGTTAGCTAGTATAAGCTAGCTGGTATGTAGCTGGCTGATATGTAGCTAGTCGGTATGTAGTTAGCTAGTATGAGCTAGCTGGTATGTAGCTGGCTGATATGTAGCTGGCTGATATGTAGCTAGTCGGTATGTAGTTAGCTAGTATGAGCTAGCTGGTATGTAGTTAGCTAGTATAAGCTAGCTGGTATGTAGCTGGCTGATATGTAGCTAGTCGGTATGTAGTTAGCTAGTATGCTAGCTGATGTGTAGCTGGCTAGTGAGGTCCACATGACTAACCCAGGCAGTCCTCCCGCCTCCATCACGTTAGCCAGGGTGACATCGTTGGACCACACGTCGTACTGCCACTTCCTGAGGCCCAGCACGCCACACAGCACGCGGCCCGTGTGCAGACCCACACGCATGTTGAGGTTCACCTCTGTGGCCTCGGCCACCGACCTGCAGTGGGAACATTTAGACAGTTTTAAGTTGTAGCCTATATGGGTGTGTTGTAGCCTCGTGAGACCATCCTGATCTCGCAAGTTTCTGCAGATTGTGTCATCAGTTGCTGCCAACTGCCGAGGCCAGACTGATCATTGCAAAATGCAAACTTGAATATCTGGATGGTTATGGGCCAAGCAACCAAGGCTGTGTGTTGGGGTTAATGGATAAATCCACTCTTTAACTTTGTTAATTCACGATTCATTTTCTAGGAAGCTTGCTTGCGCACAGAACAAAAATAGATCAAGCTATAACTTAAAGTATTTACCAGGTTGTCTGAACAAGAAAGTTCTAATGGAAGCTGTTTGTCTACCATGGGAATTGGCTATGAAATCAAATTAAACGCAATTTTGATTCTGAGATCTATTATGAGGAAATAATGAATGGAAATGAGGATGTTAAATCCCAAAGAAACAAATGATCTTTTAGCTCTTAGTTTACATTAGTACTGAGCTGTGCATCTTTTCTCTTGATTAGTCGGTTGTGTGTGATGCAATTTGAATAAGTATTTAAAGGTATGACCGTTTGTCCTACAAATACCTCCTGCAAAGCACTGGCTCGCTGTTCCCTGGTCATAAGGTTATAGCCAGAGTGTGTCTCTTCCCAGAATGTGTACTGTGCTAAAGATTTCACTTTCCTTGCCTTTTTGTTGTTGTTGTTGTTGTTGTTATTGTTGTTGTTGTTGTTGTTGTTGTTGTTATTATTGTTGTTGTAGCCTTAGCAATAGTATTCTTGCTACTGTAGCATATTCTAGCATGACAAATGCAAACCAGATGATTTAATAAGATAGTATTCCAAGACTAATTTTCTTTTTTCCTTGGCCTCCATTGGTCTCTTTCCAACTGTCTAATACAGCAACCAATCACAGCAGTGATTTATGAACATAAAATCGACGACTGCATAGGCCTACTTCACGTCGAGCAGATTTAATTGGGTGTGGCTTTCCCTTTTCAAGCATATCGCTGTATATTGCCGGCCCCTATTTCACCACGGTGTCCTCTGACTCAGTTGTTTGCTTCCCTGTTATTTTCTGTGAAAATAGGTCAACCTTTCTGTCTCCGCAACTGGCTCAGTGTCCAGGACGGTCGACATCTACGTTTTCATTGGTCTTCGTCTCCTTGGAAGTGTAGGTCTATGCCATGGCTGCTATGTTGATGTTTGGGACGGTGAACGTTTTAACAGGAACTCCTCGGTCATATTAGGGATGGGTGGCTGGGTAGCAGGTCTCTCCAGGGCCCTGTCACTCTCCATTGATTATAATACACTGCTGCATGCTATGTCTTTGGCTCATGGCAATGAAAGTATATTGTATTATGCATTACATTGTATTTATCTTTTTCAGTCAGATTCTAACATTTGAGACGTTACAAATTGTATTACAAAAGCTTTTAAAAACAATCTCCTTCACTAATTCAAAGGAGGTTTTTGTGATGTATTAAAGTTAAACAATTTACCCATCTATCCATGAATCAATTTTGTCAACATATGACAATTGATTTAACTGTCAAAGGAAAGAACGACAACTTGAGTAAATATGATATCGTTCTATAAATAACTTTTAATTTCACAATTGTCAACAGTGGATAAAATAGTTAAATGAAATGATGATCAAATATCAAACGCTATCTTAGCTTCATAAGAATCTAAATACAAATGTACGAAAATTAATGTAGAAGGAGTCGGTTGGTTGGTTCCATTAGTCGGGTAAAAACGTAATGGGTTACCCTGTGTTAATGGAAATGTAGAGCAGAACAATTAGCAAGATTGTATAGAACCAGGACAACATAATATGTGTCATAATATATGACACATATGAACACATATGAACCAACCATAACAAAAAAATAAAAAGACAAGGTCATGCTTGGCCACACATTTTTTAAATGTATGATTTGCATCAACAGTTGATGGATTTAAAGCATCTATGAGCTTCTATAACCATTTAAACATGCACAGTATGAAGTATGGTGGCAATCTGTATTCATGGAGCATAATTTTCTTCTCAGTATCCCTACGTCAAGGTTTTAAAGAGTAAGTGTAATTGCAATTGTATGAGGATTATTCCAGATACCTTTTAATGACAGTGGTTTCGAAGGCAGAGAACAGAGCAAAAACATATTTCAATTTAAAAGGTGTCACAGAGCTCGTAGAGGTGCGATGTTACACCTTTTTTCTTTACTGATGTTTAAGTGAGAGAAGTCGGATCTTATAATATCTTGTCAAGACTTGCATTTAATTAACACGCTTTAGTCAAGTCTTTGGGAAAAATACAACTATTCTTAGCTCTGCTGGATCTCAATCAGTCATTGTTTTCTTCCCCTATTGAAATATCCTAAGGAGGATATGAAGGCAAGCGTTTGCTAAGATGCCTTAGAAATGTTTTTCATCTATAAATGCCTTTTTTGGAGCCTTCATCATTTAATATGTTGTTTTGAAATCTGCTCAAAGCAGATCCGACTGTGTTTTTCACTAAAAGGAAACCTCTTATTTTGAACTATGCTGAATCTATTCGTTTCACTGAAGAAATATTTAATTGAAAAAAAAATCCCTATCCACACAATGGCAGATTTATTCATGAATGAACGTGTAAACGCCTCCACACCGTGCGATTGGTGAGCCGTGATACGTGATTGCTTAGGAAGTATAGGAACTCACGTTATAGTGTCGATCATGTCCAGGCCCATCTCCACGCAGCAGTGAGCATGGTCTGTCTTGGGTTGTGTCAGGCCAGAGACACAGTAATAACAGTCCCCCAAAATCTTAATCCTCCGGCAGTGGTTCTCCTGTCAGCCATAGAGATAGTGGTATAGACACCCAGGGATACATTTATAGATAGATTCATAGGACTAGCTACATACATATATAGATCGAAGTTTGTAGACCTAGATTAATAGGCCTAGATACATACATGGATACATATAGATATAGATGCATACGCTTAGATACATAGATAGATTCATGGATACATACATACATGCATACATACATACATGCATACATACATACATACATGCATACATACATACATACATACATACATACATACATACATACATACATACATACATACATACATACATACATACATACATACATATTAGGGCTGCACGATTATGGCAAAAATGACAATAGTTTATTTTGCTCAATATTGTGATTGCGATTAACAGATTATCGATTCAAATAATATTCTGTGGCGCAGGCCATTGTATTTAAAAAACAATAATAATAAAGCAATTGCTGAGTTGTAACAGTTTGTAATTTGATTTTAATGTAACAGGTGTACAAATTCAGATTTATTAATATTTGTATGCATTTTTTTTAACTAAATGAATTGTGACATTTCACAATTAGTTAATTACAGAGGCCAAAATCATGATTTCGATGAATATGTAATTAATTTTGCAGCCTTATTACATACACATGCATACATGCATACATACATACAGTACATACATACATACATACATACATACATACATACATACATACATACATACATACATACATACATACATACATACATACATACATACATACATACATACATACATGCATAGGAAGATAATTAGTATTCCATGTGCTACAAATGTGCTCCTATTCTGTGCTCATATTGTACATATGTACAACAACAACAGATAGCAAGCCTGGTCAGACACTGGGACCCACCCTCAAAAACCCCAAAGTTATTCTCTCTGTCTGTGTCTGTCTCTGTCTCTCTGTCTCTCTCTCTGTCTCTGTCTCTGTCTCTGTCTCTCTCTCTCTCTCTCTCTCTCTCTCTGGTGAATGAGGTGAATCACGGTGGCTCTCCAGGGACAATAATAAGCGGGGGCATGAAAAAGGCTACTCTTCTCTCTCTCTTCAGAGACAACTGTTTGAATCGTGGAAGACACCGCAAATTGCCACACAATGCAGACCTTGTGCTATCGTATGCTTTGAGCTAGACATAGCCATAGGGATTTAAGTATTATTATCTTTCCGGGGAATTGTCTCTAGTAAATAATAAGTAAAATAGGCTATAACGGTAACATCATTTCCGTGTGGTCATCGATCTAAATACCTTCTTGGTTAAGCTAAATAACAACATGTATGCATGCACACGCACACACACGCACACACAGACACACACACACGCAATTGAATTTGAATGCAAGGACGTGTTCTTGGAGACAGCACTGACACTACCTCACACACACACACACTCCTCGTCGTCACTCCTCGGGTGCTAATCTGCACTGTGAGGGCTTAGGCGCTGATTCAGATCCAAGAAGGATTAACACCGGTCATGTGACTCTGGGTGGTCACCACCACCACCAGTAAGCCCAAAGTAGACAGAAGGTCATTGTCGGCGGTATCTGGGATGTACTCTAACCTGAAACGTATACGCCGCTAGCCTCGCGAGATCGCCCGGATCTCACAAAGTCTTCACATGGTGTGTCTCTCTCTGCCAGATCACTCTGGCCTTTGAGCCGTTTGAAAGCCTTTTCCAAAAAATTAGAAAATGACAGGCGCCATCGTTGCTCGGGGGGAGGGAGTTTTTCAGTTCATGACGAGCGAGGAGCGCGGCAGTCTGGGCAGAATCTCAAAAACAACGGCGGCGCCTGAGGAAAGTGTAGCAATTGACAGAGCAATGGACTGAATAACGACGTTAAAACGCGAACAGAGATTTGCACGGAAGGCTTTTCTCAGAGGAACGTTTTTGCTTTACTTCCGACTGAAAAGACGTAACGTAATTGGTGGCTGTGTACATTGAGGACCTCTACCTACGTCTCGGCTGGCCCACCATAAAGCCAACAATTAAGAAATCAAAGACAGAGGAAGGAAGGTAGTAGGTGGATTCTCAAGCACTTAACTTAGATAAATGGACAAACAAATCTAATTTGAGTTCATTTAATCGAATTATGGCTTCAGTGTCATTCAAATCGCATTACTCCAATTTTGAGCTCACTTGTGACTTGTTTAGGAGGATTATTTGCCCTTTTCTCGACAAACAGTCTTTAGAGTGCAGGCACAACTACGGACAACTAAGGGTACTGGATTTATGGTCAGTGATTCGCTGATTCACAGACTCACTGATAACATCTAGCTTCACCTTCATGAACTGACAGGCAGTCCATGCGTCCAATATGAACCAGAGCAACTAAAAAACAATATTGTTGGATAAAAACAGTTTTTATTTTTGACGTAATCATGTGAGCGGTCGGGGTGAGGCGTCTTTCTCAAGGATGCCTTCGGGTAGATTGCAGCTTGTACGCGTTGTTGCTGATGGTCTTAAATAGACCTTTATGAAATACGTTTTGTTTTCATGGGCATATTTGAGTAATAAAGTATAATCTGCATCATTTAATTTGTAATGTTTTGTATTTGTTTAATGTATTACACCATAGAATCAGACCTGAGAGATCGCAATTTTGTGCCACCGTATACCTCTTTACGGTGGGATGACAAAAATAAAGTGAACTTGAAATGTATACCATATGTGATGATATGATACATTGCAAAAAGATCTTAATTTGTCTTATCTATCCATCTCTATCGATGAGAGAGATATGGCCTCTCTGCTTGGTAAGCAAAGGAAGAGCCTTGCGCATTTTGATAGCACGTCGAATCAGAGTCATCCTAAAAATGGAACGGCGGGTCGGGGAAGGGGAGCGCGGTGAGGAACCACTGGGCGTAACAGACACCGTTTGGAGGAGGTGGGCTGGCGCACGTCAATCACAGAGCGGGAAAACAAGAAGCGGGGGAGGCAGGGAGCCACGGTGCGAGGAGGCAGTGGGAGAGGAGAAGAGAGGAGAGGAGAAGAGAAGAGGGGAAAGGAGAGGAGGGGATAGGAGGGGAGATGAGAGGAGAGGAGAGGAGAGGATAAGAGAAGGGGGGAAAGGAGAGGAGGGGATTGGAGGGGAGATGAGAGAGAAGGAGGGGAGAGGAGAGGAGAAGGGTGAAAAGCTGTGTGATGCTCTACCATAAAATACATTTAAAAAAAAAAATATATATATATATATATATAACAGCGGCATGGAGGGCATTCACAGACACACTGTCTCACTCCCTCTCTCACACACATACACACACATACACACGCTCACAAAAACAACACATTGAAACCATAACCGTTACATGATTAACAGTGAATAAATGAATGACACCTCGTGTGTTGTGTGTTTAGGGTGCGTATAAAATATGTGCGCATTCAATGTGAAGGAGTACACGCTGAAATAGCAGGTTGGGTTGCTTTTTTTCCTATCCAGACCTTCAAGTGAAATCTAAGCTTTCTATATATTCAGCGGTCTCCTCTTTTTTAAGATTTCAATCCATGAAGAGCAGAGAATATATTTGTTCAAATGCCTCAAGACATTTTAAAAGGTTAGGAGGGATGTGTGATGTTTTCAAAACTAGTACAGAGACTCTGAGTCAACCACAATGTTTCTGAAGAGGAACTGTGTTGTGTGCACAACTGTTAGACTGAGAGCAGCGGGAGGAGAGGGAAGGGAAAAGGAAAACAAGAAAGTGAGAAAACGGGAGGAGGAGGAGGAGGAGGAGGAGGAGGAGGAGGAGGAGGAGGAGGAGGAGGAGGAGGGCGTAGGAAAGAAGAAGAGGGCAGAGAGGAGAGAGAATGAGAGAAGGGGAAAGGAGTAGGAGAGAAGGGGAGAGGAGGAGTGGCGGGGAGAGGAGAGGAGCAGAAACAAAAAGGAAAATACAGGAGGACGGAGGAGAGAAAATACAAGGGGAAAGGAGGAAATTAGCAGGGAAGGAGACAGAGGGGAGAGGAGAAGAATATGAGAGGAGGAGGATAAGGAGGAGGAGGAGCAGGAGGAGAAGTGGCGAGGAGAGAGCGTAAAAGGAGCAGGGAAGGAGCGGACTCATCGGGACAGAACACTGTGTCCCTGGCCGCCACTTGACGTGTCTAAAGAGCGGACAGGTGGTGTGGGGAGGGTGCCGAGGGTGGCCTGATGATGAAACAGCACCCAGTGGACATGTGGCATCACCGACTCCTCGTCTGGAGGAGCCTGGGCGGGTGGGTGGGGGGTGAGTCACCGTCGTCGCCACTTCCTGCCACAACGCATCAGATTGAATCAGGGCCCTGGACCCGGGCACGGCTCTGCCGTTTGAAGCCCGAATTAAAACCTGAGGGTGGAGCTATCAAGTGGAGATGATGAGCCTGGGCTAGACGGATATAGCCCAAAGGGAAGAAGAACAGGATATCTATATATATGTATGTGTATATATATATATATATATATATATATATATATATATATATATATATATATATATATATATATATGTGTGTATGTGGGGATGAGATATCTCACCACTGCACTACTGCTAGACATTCTTCTCCGGGAGATAATACAGTGCACAGGTGTTGGTTGTTGTGTAATGAAGTGTGCCCTCTTGAGATCCACAGTCTGTGTGTTGCGGTGCATCTAAATATCTCGTACTCCTTATTCGGGTGCGACCGATCACAAGCAGCAGAGGGAAAGAAATACATAACAGCTTTTTCGGTGTGATAAAGGAAAAGATTGTTTCTTCTAAGATAACCTACCTATACCCGTCGGCTATAGAGCCAAGCTGCTCCTATATATTCATATTTTTGTATATAGAAGATATGAGAAGATATGAGAATTATTTCATGGAAGTGACAATAATAGCATAGGATATATCAATAGATATATGATCAATTAAAGAAAATAAAAGGGAATCTATAAAACACAGCCATTCTCCCTTGTCCTCTGGTACACAAGATAGAAAATGTTGCACACACGGTCGAGGCACTTGCAGTGATTTACAATTTAGCGCGTGTAAACAACACGCTAAAAATAGATGTCTAAATAAAGTCCAAGAAAATGTTCTATGAAAGCAAAAAAAAAAGAGTTGGTTGTAATCCAGCAGCTTAAGGGATTGGATTGGGCACATGTGAGGAGTGTAAGTAATAGAAACCAGATTACATGTTCAGGGCCTGGCATCACCGCAGGGTGAGCTGCACAACGGGTAGAGGGGACTTGACCCCATCACACCAAAACACAGATCCATGTCAGGCGGACTCAAACACTGGCGGTTGCGGCGGTTGAACTGCATCTTATACCACCGGAGTCCGGAGGGATACGTAACCTAGATGAGGTGAGGCCCACTGACTCCCACACAAACTCTGGTGCATTTTGTCATTCACTTCTAGGCTTCTGACGGTGGAATGGCATATTAAAGCTGCTGTGGGTCACATTCAGGGAGTTGTATGGGAGAGAAGCAGAAAAGAGCAAGATTTTGAAAATAAATGACCCAAAAAAAAAACCATCCCCTTGCTCTCTACGTTTCTCCGCCGTGGAGAAGTGTTGCATTCAGACACCTGGAGATAGATCAAGATCAATCGAGATGGATTTAATCGAACCAATCAGGGAAGAGATGCCTTGATTGGTCCGAAATTACCGGGAGCGGCCTTAAATCTGAATTGTTTCATACAGAGGCGCAGTCAACCAGAACAGCGCATGTCACTCACTGATAGCTAAAGGATGGCTGTGCCGCATTTCTAACAAATTCCACTCAAATAATAGCTCCTAAATCTCATACATACAGCACCTTTAATGAAAAGAACAAGCCAACTAACCAACCACTCAATCCATTATTCAAGGCACAAATGTTGCAGGGACTGGCTGTCTCCCGACATGGCAGCACGGAATTGAGTAAGGACAGATGGGAGTTGAGCCCAATGTTTCCCCCGAGCAAGCTGAGACTCTGAGGCTGAGCACAGCTAAGCTAGCCTCTTCACACGCTTCATGTGTGTGTGTGTGTGTGTGTATGTGTGTGTTTGTGTGTTTGTGGAGGCAACAAAGTTTACCCCCCCCACCACCCTCCCCAGGATAAATCTGGCGGGATTAAACTGCTTCCTTCAAATGGAGGGCTGGTTCCTATTATTAAACGTCATATGGACCTCTCCACTATAGTGTCTTCACCGTGACAACATGCTAAGCTGCAGCGAGCCGCGCTGTATTGATTATCATCAAGCCTTCCGCGCGTGCATGTGTATGCAAATGCCCACGCACGTGCATGCTCGCGCAGACACACACACGCACACGCACACACAGGCCAACATACACACGTCATCTGAAATATGAATTCCCCACACATGCAATCACCCACATGCCCACACACACTCTCACAGACACAAACCCATACGTGTGCGCACACACACACACACACACACATGCATGTGTGCGCGCACACACACACACACACACCCACACACATTACACACACACACACACACGCACACCCAACACCCAACTCTTGGAGAGAAAAAAAAAACCCATACACAGCTCACATGAGACATGATGCTGCCAACAGCTACTAAATCGGAGCGAGGGGGGCGGAGGGAGTTGAGGTGTGGGGGGGGAGGGTATAAGAAGTTGTTTTTACCGGGAAGGCCTGTCAGCCAGTCGGACTCACCGTGGCAAGCTCGTCAAACTTTCCGAACAACTCGTTGAGCAGCTTCACCAGTTCTTGCGCCGTGCACTGGGAGGCCAGGCTGGTGAAGCCCACGATGTCGGCAAACAGGATGCTGTGGGCAGAGGAGGAGGACGAGGGTTAGGTCCACGCAGGAGGAGCGTGCGTGCGAGTGTGTGTGTAACAAGGAGACGAGATTATCGGACGCCTGATCAGATTAAAGCCCCGGCAGGAATTTGTTTAAAATTACATTTAGGAAACGTCAACGTCAATGGGAGCCGTTTTGTCTTTTGTTTAATGTGTTTACTGCGAACAAATCAAACATTCAAATGAATGGCAGCGAGGGGGCCCGGTTCCGCACGCCGTCTGGCTGGCGTCGTGGAGCCACTTCAACAGAGAAGCAGGAGGGTGAGCGCTGGGGGATCAGAAAGAGAGAGTGTTGTTGTTGTTGTTGTTGTTGTTGTTGTTGTTGTTGATGGGGGAGCTGAGGCAGAGATGCTGGGAAATGCAATCCCAGGGCTTGTACATCGCGACGTCGCATAGACCGCCACCATTTTGAAAGCATCGGAGTATTATAATGTTATTAAGTTAGTCATTTTTGGTAATGTTTTTTTCTTTTTGGTCATTGCTTAGTAATTAATCGGAAAATTATTTGTCGTGATGGGGAGACATTGTTGTGTTTGAAACTTGCCACAGCGTTTTCACATGCGAGACGTGGCAAAACAACGTTTTAATTCACCTAGGTTACGGTATATTTACGGCAATTTAGGATTTTACAGGACTACAACTCTCTTGAGTCCTCTCAATATGGCGGAGCATCGGCAGCAAAAAAAAATCCCATGATGCATTCTGATGTACCAGCCCTATTGAGTCCTGATCCAAAGTTCACAGAGAAAGAAGAAAAAAAGAAAACCCACACGCCGAAACACATTTCTTTTTGAGGCTGGAGCAAAGTTTCAATGGGAAGAGTTGTTGAGGTCATCCAAGTGTGTTAGCCTACTGCTCTGAGGTTGATGAGTTCTGCCGGTGCTCCAATACGGCTCCATTGATTGACAAGCATTTGGTTCAGGCTGTCAATCAGATGTTTTTTTTACTGAGACCGTTTTCGGTAAAACAAAATTTCTGCTTCTGCTGAGAAGTTGCCCCACAGCGCCATCCACGCTGGGCGTGTATCAGGTTGCACTGCGGTGTGTTGCATCAGCTGGCAAATTTCGACCTCAAAAGTTCTAGTTCATTTATTAAGCTTTGTTTGTGTGACGGCGGATGTATGTATGTGTTCTCTGTGGTTCACCCTTGTATAAGTGAGTGTCATAACAAGTAAGGATCAATTCATATTAATCTCTTTTTTTAATACAAACAGATAATTGTAGCCTATACCAGTTTTTGTAGCCGTAATTAACTTCAGTTTGTAATTAACTGTGACCAAACTTCACTCTCTTCTGTTTCTGTTACAAATGCAATACCCTGTGGAGCAAATTAAAACCAGGCGACGCAGCCTTCAGTTCTGGCGGTGCAGCCAACAGGAGCATCATGAGGACATTTGACTGGAAGGCTCAAGTTGTCTTTAATACGACCCTGGTGCCGGGGGGGGGGGGGGGGGGGGGGGGCACAGGGAAACCACTCCTCATTGATCTGCATTACCTCACAACCAGGACTTCTCTTACAGAGAGGAACTGCCCTGAGTGTGAAAGGACGTTGTGGGTGTGGGGGGGGGACTGGGGGGTAGGATGAGTCATTCTGGCCTCAGAGGCCATTTGCATTTTGCGCGGCTCTCGCAGCGAACGCCTCCTGCTGTCCGTACGTGGGCCGGACTTTTTCACAATGTGACAGAACGCCGCGTCTTCCGAGGGGGCTGCTAAATGCCATTTTGTCATCCCGCAGATGTCGCACGGTCGATGATGTAGCAATAGATAGTGTGTTTGGTTTTTTTTGCAACGCATGTTTGAACCTGGCAACAGCCATCTGTGGCTGACAAACGTGGTGTTGGCGGTGGAGGTGGAGGTGGAGGTGGTGGTGGTGGAGGTGGAGTTTTTATAAGCTTGCTTTGAAGGTACATTTCAAGTTCACACCTTAAATGGGTGTTTGTACATGCCAGTAAGAACTGCAGTGTTGCACTCTGGGACATGAACACAATTGCCCCACATCTTGGAAAAAACACATGAAATGTCCAAATGAAAACCAAACAAAAATGTAAACATGGAGCTTAAAAATAAAGGGAATACATTACAGAAATATAGAATACATAGATTATACAATACATTTTATGAGGCATTGTATAACAACAAATGAATGTGAAAAGCTGTGAGGTCTGAGACTGGAGTACAGTAGTGCACATGGCAACAGAGGAGAGGATGACAAACCAAACTATGCCAGCCTACTCACCACCTGGCCCATGGTACAATCCAACCATTCTATTTAGGGTTTCAGGCCAAGTATAGATAAGGTGTAAACCTTCTTGTTTCTTTGTGGAAATGGTTTTCCTAAAAATCAATTTTAAGAGACCAAATGAAGAATGCTTTCTAGTCTTTGTTGTTTTTACTGTGTGCTGTCTATGAAATGTACAAAACAAAACCAAGCAGACCAATCTTAGGGTAAACCCATCCAAGGACAGAGTATTGGATGGATGCGCAAGATGGCCGATGCATTGATTTAAACCTATGTAATAAATCATCAAGTCATGCCATAGAAAATCATCCTGTTGTATTTATCAATATGTACTAGTATATATGGATTGTGGTGTGGTTGTAAGAATTAATATTTGCCAAATAATTTAATGATATTATTTTTTAGTTTGAAGATCAATTTTTTAATGATTGACTGTGTGACAACAAAATCCTATCAAAATAGGGTCTCGCCAGACTCCAGCACCCCATAGGTGTCAATGTGACAGTAATCGCTATTAACAGAAATCTGCATATGAATGCAAAATCTGTAGGCAAGGGACAAGATTTTGGGATCGGAAGCGTTCTGGTTTCTGTTTGTAGTCCGCTTGTAGTCCGAGTAGTATTGACCAATCACGTTTGAGCGGACTTTGCTTGCATCCGGGTAAACGTGTGGAGAGCAAAAGAGGCGAGACGAACTGGCCGGAATGAAACCTCAGAACCCATCGGTTGTCGTCCGATGGCGATTCAGCTTTTTATTAGCTACTTAAAAGGCTATTTGTGAAACAATCTGGTCGTAGACATCGTCTCTCAACTCCAACTCCATTCACCCGTCTCATCGCGACACTAGTCACTACTAGTCAAAATGTCATTTCGACTAGTTCAAATGTTAATTCAAGATATCTGTAAAACAATTTTGACATGATACAAATATATTATATATTCACATGTAGAAATTACATTTCGACTAGTCAAAACTGATTTACAGATATCTTTAATTTAATTATAGCTATCAGTAATTCCTTGTTATCGTTGTTATCGTTAAGAATAACGATTATAGATATCTACAATAGAATTGTGACTAGTGGAAATGTAATTCATACCGTCATATCAATAAGTACCACAAAGCCATTGGTCGACTTTTAAAACTATGTCTACCTCTGTCTATGAATATTCAACACATGTTGACATGGCAACTGGCGCCATACATTTATTTTGGAGTGGAAGAATTTGAACATGGCAAGCAGGTGATTATTAAAATCCAACAGAAATGTTTTGCCATTGAATGGGCATATAATCAAGGTGTACGCGGTGCTCCATGGTTTGTCCTTCTCGTCCTTCTCGCTCCATTTTTGCTCGTCATCGTCACCCAAATTACCATATTCATTTTGGATATGTAGGCCATTGAAGACATCAACAATGACATTTTGACTAGTGGAAATTCATTTTTTGATATCTAAAATGACATTCTGACTAGTTATAAAAGGAATTGTAGATATCTCAAATATAATTGTTACTAGTACGAATATAATTTTCATTAGATACAAGTATTTTTTTGTATTTCAGATATCTGAAATGCAATTCTAGATATCTGTAATGACATTCTTACTAGTTACAATTCCAAGCTGATATATCAATAATTTAATTTTGACTAGTCAGAATTGAATTTTAGATATCTACAATTCGATTTATGATATCTGTAATGTAAGAACAAGTGTAGATATCTACAATGAACATTGCCACTAGTAAGAATTGAATTGCTGATATCAATAATCAACATTTTGACTTGTGAGAACTGAGTTGGAGATATTAATTAGAATTGCAACTAGTCTGCAACTTGAATTATAGATATATGTAATTGAGTTTGAATAGAAGTCAATTGTAAAAGTGGACTAGTTGGCTTGAAATTCTAACTCGTCAAAAAGCAATTGTTGATATCTACAATTGCTATTACCGCTACTGAATAAATGTTAACATGGCTTGCAATTCATGGAGCGGTTCATCGTAGAGCCGCCTGCGTTTATACTTCCACATCCTGCTAGCCTGTACGCAAGGGGGGGCAGTACAACGTTTCCGTCCCCAAATGTACATCGAATCAACAAGCAAATCAAATGCGATTCTCCGAGAGACGGAGTCTGGGTCGCGACGTCGCAAAAATCATTCGACTGTACGGCTGAAAAGCGGTTGGTGTATCGCACCGACTGAAACTACAGGAGCATTCATTTTATTCTTGCGTCTGGCTATCGGAAAAAAAAAACGAAAAGCAATGCTACGCAAGGTCCCTGCTTGCTCGACCAATCAGCGAAGAGTTGACGCAAAACTGCGTCGATACTGGCGACGCGTGGCTGACCTCTGGGAGGACGGCGCGTCTTTGCGTACGCACAGCTCCGTGGATCTCCGTGGATCTCCGCCTACGACGCAGATGTGTCACCTGGGCTTAATACACCCGTCCTCTGTTTATGCACCCAGTCTGCCGCCACGGCCAGGTCTCTCTTCGCCTTAAGCCTCAGCTAGCCCCCTATCCGCCCCCCAACCCACCCCCACCCCCACCCCCATCTCAAGCTTTGCCCTGTGTCAACAGCCCCCCCCCCCCCCCCCCCGCCCCCTAAGTCACAGACTCAGACCAGCGCCAGCCATCCCTCCCATCTCCTCCCCATCTTTGTACACGGTGTGTACTAATGCTAGCTAATGCTACATAAGCCATATGTTCACCCTCAGCCCCGTGCCTTGACCCCACTCCCCCCCCCCCCACCCTCTAGGCCTATAGTCTTAGCCGGGGATAGCATCTCACTGCCAACCCAACCGCCCCCCCCCCCCCCCCCCCCCCCCCCACCACCACCACCTTCCCCACCATCTAAGCCCTGCACTCCCGTCATAAAACTCCCCTGGTGTATCGCCACTCTCCCTCCCTCCCTCCCTGTCTCTCTCTCGCAACAAACACAAACAAACCCGGGCTGTTACCACGGTTACGGAGGGGTAAACAATAAATCATCCCATCAGAGACAGTTATGCAGAGATGATTAGCTCTGGGATATCCAACATGTCCTCCGCTCACCGCTCGGCGGCGGGTTTGACCTCCGCCTCACACGCTCATCCGTCATTCCCGCTCCCTATAGCGAGGGCTGGGATTCCCGGGGAACGTATTGCACAGTTATGGTAATCTAACGCAACGTCGCGGCGCAGGCGGCGGCAGCGGCCGTTTGGTGATTGTAATGCGATGCCGAAGAGCCCAGAGAGGGGCGGCTTTAATGCGAGTTGTCTAAAGTCTGGCGGGAATGAAAAAAGGTAATCGTAAAACGGGTTTGATCGTGTTGCTTCAGTGATAACAAACTAAAGTGTGTGTGTGTGTGTGTGTGTGTGTGTGTGTGTGTGTGTGGGGGGGGGGTTGTAGGGGTGGGTGTTTGTGTGATGATGCCGTGGCAAGATTGTATCCTATCGGTGACATTTTGGTTTTTGTTGAGTATCAATGCAATATATTACAACTTTTGATACCTGGATTTGACGTGATGGGTTATTCCTGAATATGAATATCGACATAAATTTGTTTTTGCGTAGATTAAAATATACAAAGAGCATAAATAACGTCAATACAGAGATTAACACTTTAACGTCAAGCTCTCTATGACCTACTAAAACAGTGAGGAAAAGACCGTAAGTCTGGAATTAAAAATACAGACATGTCAGCACGGCAATAGGAAGAGATTATGATAAATGCAAACAGCTTTTCTTTCAGTGGTTTCAGAAATGGTTTAGGAATTAAACATGGACAGTACATATCCTCCAGCTTCACTCTCTGTAGATGTGCTTTGGTGAAACACGGATGGAGCGAAACATGATATGAGCGAAAGGAAGGAAGTCCTATCTAAAATGCCAATGACAGCGAGGCGACGTATAGGCACGCTGTTCGTTTGAATCAAACACAAATTCACTCTGGCTCTGAGCATAAAAACACTTCAAAGTCCATAACATGTAATGTATCGTCCTTCTTTGGCTATCACATAAAGACACATACAGACACTTTATTGCAGTGCTTTGTATATTCGAACGTTGATATATATATATATATATATATATATATATATATACTGTATATATATATGTGTCTACAATGTTGGCTGTATCGGCAGGACGTGATTGGCTGTTCTTCCATTCAATAGGTCTGAGATTATTACCGTATTCCCGTGGTTGGATTTTAATCAAGTAAAATGCTCCACAGCCTAATGAAACAACCCAGAGTAAATTGCAGCGCGCACACACACACACACACACACACACACACACACACACACACACACACATACACACACACACACACACACACACATACACACTGTTTACTTTGTAATTACAGCCAGCCCAAAATCACATAAATCACCAATCGCACCATGTCTCCCGCAGGGGAAGGGGGGGGGGGGATGCTACTGTACGAACCAGGGAGTGCCAAGAGGGGGCGCAAACATAATCATCCCAGGCGCCGCGGGGGGGGGGGGGGGGGGGGGGGCTGTCTTATGCAATCGGAATTTAGTCTCCATTGCATTTAATCCCTGACAGCAGCTTGATCCTGAGGCTGAGCAAACTCACCTTCCTCACTTTGAGGAAGCCCCCGGTGGAGAGAGGAGGAGGAGGAGGAGGAGGAGGAGGAGGAGGAGGAGGAGGAGGAGGAGGAGGAGGAGGAGGGCGGCCAGAACAGGTGAGAGAGGAGGGGGGAGTGGGGGTTGTGAGGAAACGCTTGGCTATTGTTGAATACTACCTTCACGTATTCTGTTGGGCAATGGTACAGGAAATGCATTCCGGAAAACAGGAATGGAAAGGCAAAGGAGAAGAATGGGGGGGGTCCTCCAGGGAGGGGGGGTGGTGGGGGGGGGGGAGGGGGGGAGGTGGGTGAGGTGATGGTGGTGGTGGTGGAGTAGGGGTGGTGGTGGAGTAGGGGTGGTGGTGGTGGTGGAGCTGATGGTGGTGGTGGTAGAGTAGGGGTGGTGGTGGTGGTGGTGGTGGTGGTGGTGGTGGTGGTGGTGGTGGTGGTGGTGGTGGTGGTGGAGAAGTGATGGTGGTTAGCCTCGTGAGAACATCCAGACAAGTTTGCATTTCTCAATGAATCAGTCTGGCCTTGACTTTGCGGCAATTGTATTCCAAATATGGGCGTGGCCTTACTCCAGCCAATCAGATGAAATAACTAAGTGATGCTCTTGCTCTATTCGCTCTTGCCGAATCTGGTTGGAAGTAAAGAAAAAACATCTTCTCCTCTGAGAAAAGTTTTACATGCTAATTTCTGTTTATCCTTTATTATTGGTATTCAGTCTGTTTCAGATAAAAACAGTTTGATTGCTACACTTTCCTTGGGTGTCATTGTTTTTGAATCTGCAGACTGGGGCTCTCCTTGTTTCCTCATGAACTGAAACTAAAAATGAGTTTACATTTTTGGTAGAGGCTTTCAACAGGGTCAAGGCCAGACTGAGAAACAGAATGTGAACTCGTAAGATCAGGGTGGTCTCACAAGGCTGGATGGTGATGGTTGTGGTGATGGTTGTGGTGATTGGTGATTGGTGATGGTTGTGGTGATGGTTGTGGTGACGGTAGTGGTGACGGTAGTGGTGACGTGATGGATGCAGAACTGGCACATTGAAGTGCGAAACAGCATCTAACCGAGGGGGGCACCTGGGACATGGCATGTTGCGTAGAAGAGAGCCATTAGTAAGTGCCTCTGCTAATGTCTGTCCAAATACGTTAATAGTTGTAAGGAGGGGGGTGAGGGGCAGAGAGGAGGAGTTGACAGGCAGGGGGAAGTTATTAACTAAGCTCTTGAATCCGCAGAGGCCTGGCTGACACCTTTCTTCTGAGAAGCCAAATTGTAACAGCAAGCAACATTATGATGGGCTAATGAACGCCATCTGGATCTGGGGGAGCAGAGAATGGCAGTGTGTGTGTGTGTGTGTATGTGTGCGTGCATGCGTGTGTGTGTGTGTGTGCATGCGTGTGTGTGTGTGTGTGTGTGTGTGTGTGTGTGTGTGTATGTGTGCGTGCGTGCATGCGTGTGTGTGTGTGTGCATGCGTGTGTGCGTGCGTGTATGTGTGACAGAAAATAAAGAACAAAATAACGAACGGGCGAGCGAAAAAACGAACGAAAGCAATGATACAAGAACGTAATAAGGTCTGACAACATTCAAAAACCTGCTGTTTCTGCTATTCTTCCCGTCACCGTACTGCTGCTCTAACCATTGGGTTCCAATTATGGCCCTTAACTTGCCGGTCTGCAGTGATAACCTAAAGACGCTAAGCAGATAAACCATAACCGTTGGCAGCTTGGCAGACCAAGCAGGATGTTGCATAAGCACTGGAGGAATCTCCTACTCACTGCTTAATCCCTCTCCCCCCTCTCTCTCTCTCTCTCTCTCTCTCTCTCTCTCTCTCTCTCTCTCTGCACTCTGCACTCTGCAGAATTCACGGTTCCCAGGCCCTCCCTGTGAGCCCTGGGTGGAAGGGGTCGTGGGCTGGTGGGAGGTCATAGATGGAGGTTGCATGTATGGGGCAAGTTTTGACCTTGACACAAGAGGAGGGCTCAGTAGGTGCAACCCGTGTTGTATTTGTATTAGCAAGAAGGACCGCCATACTGCCCGGATATGACGATCCTTCTTGCGAATACAATTTTTGAATGGAGGAAAAACGGGCAAGCGAGCAGTCAACCGGAAGGCGGCTTCGTCTGTTGGGCCGTGCTGTGTGCTGCCCACGCAATCTGGCCAATAGTGATCTTGGATCAGGGATTTTTTTCTTGGCAAATTAATAGTCAAATTTAAATAAAACATGCACAAAAATCACTGAGAAAATATGAACTGGGAAAATATGAAGGCTTTGTTTAGATTTTGACAGTTTTGTCTCGATGTTTCATAAAATGTCGTAATGCTGGTTTGAATTCCAACACATTGTAGTGTGTAGCCTTCTTTTACTATCTCCGTCCCTGCAGAGAAAGTGTATTCTCATTATGATGTATGAAGCTAAATTGTACTCCGCCGGTATGAATTGGTCCGGGCGAGAGCTTGCCAAAATGGAAACTCATCATCGTAATGAGAACATTTCGGACAATATTGATTACAATATGCAAATAATTCCAATATGCCATGCTGTGTGATATGAATGCGTTTCATTCAATACAAATGTGTTATATAGATATTGTATAGATATTAAACTAAACTAAACTAACTACCTTTTTGCAAAATAATCGTGTATTGCAGATGATCCATTTTGTGTCAAAGTGATGAGTGAGTGAGAAGGGAGTTATTGAACAACATTGAACCATAATATCAAATCGTTGGCCAACCCTTCCCCAAGTCGGTGTCAACATCATCACACAACGAACAACGCTAACTCTGCATCATAGGGCCTGATCTGTAGCCTCCCACCTGACGTTGTCATGGCGCTGGATGTAGATCTTGTGGAAGATCCTTTCAGGGGGCTTCAGGAAATCCTCCTTCATCTCCATCGCCACGTTTCTGGGCAGCAGACTCATGAGCAGCCGCTCCTACGCACGCACGTGCACGCCCGTGTGAGTGTGCACGTCGAGCGGTGAAGACGGACAGAGACGTGGAAGGTGGGAGAGGTGGCAGGAGAGAGAGAGAGAGAGAGAGAGAGAGAGAGAGAGAGAGAGAGAGAGTGAGAGACAGAGAGAGAGACAGAGAGAGACAGGAGAAGAGGGACAAAGAGAAGAAGATTGAGTTAATAATAGACCGCATAATGTCATTAATAGCGCGAGCACGAGAGCGGAAAGTGTTGGTAACCAATAGGAAAGGGGGGGGAGGGGGGGGAGGGGGGGGGGGGGGGAGTGTGAGACCCAAAAGAAAGGAAGAAAGCTTGAGACTATAAGTACGTGTCGGAATGAGTCACCGAGCGAACGGAGAGTGTATTCAATTGAATAAACAATCGGCAGCAGGTGAACAAGAACCCCGTGTTTTCCGCGTGTGTCATCGCCGTTGAAACGCTCGTTATGCGTGTGTGCGTTATCACCTGCTTCTCGTTCTCATCCTCCATGCGCAGCCTCTCCTCGATGCAGTTCCGCGCCTGCAGGAAGGCCTTGCGCTGGGCACGCTCCGTCAGCATGCGCACAAACAGCCCCGACAGGTTGACGCTGGTGAACAGCACCGTGTTGGCAACCAGCTGCAACACACACACACGCACACACGCACACACACACACACACACACACAAGAATGTACACACAGACAGGCACACACAGATAGACACGAGCATGCATACACACACACACACACACACACACACACGCATAGACACATGCACACAAGAATGCACACACAGACAGGCACACACAGATAAAACAAGCATGCATACACACACACACACACACACACGCATAGACCCATACACACAAGAATGTACACACAGACACACACATACACACACACATGCACACATACACACAAGAATGCACACACAGACAGGCACACACAGATAGACACGAGCATGCATACACACAAACACACACACACACACATACACACAAGAATGTACACACAGACACACACATACACACACACGCACACATACACACAAGAATGTACACACAGACAGGCACACACAGATAGACACGAGCATGCATACACACAAACACACACACACACACATACACACACATATACACAAGTCAAAAATGGTACAAAGTTGTGGAACGCACATTTTCAACACATACAGACACACCGCTGATGAATGCTGCGGCCCGCCTGCTGGAGGGAGGGACAACGCTGCGCCGAATGCGCCGAGAGAACCACACAACACAACAGCAGCGCATGTGGCCACGTACGAGGGAGGCGATAAGGCGAGCTAGCCCCACGCCGGGCGGGGATAGCTTCACAGGACATAGGAGGCGATACAGAGGCTGACCGGCAGCGTCACACTTTATCTTTGTTGAAGATCAACACAGTCTCCGAAAGAGAGAGCGTTTATTTTTAGCCATTACCATAACAACAGGGAATTCCAAGTACGTGACAGCTATTAGATCACCGTCTTGCGCCGCGACGTACATTAAAGATAGAGAGAAGAGAAATTAAAGATAATAAAAAGGTCATTTAAGGGGGTCTGGAAAATGTGCGTCTCTTGAACCGCCTCGTTCACTAAGAACGGCGGGGCAACGCGAGGCTGAAATCCAATTGACAACCAAAATGTGGACGCCGTAGGAGTGTTTTAGGCTATCTGTTGAATTGGGAGGAGCATTGAGATTTTCTGTCCCTATCGTCGCTTTACGGTCAAAATGTATCGCGGAAATGAGTCCAATTAAATAGACTTAGAACGCAAATAATCCTGAGATGCAGCCCTAACCCCGGCCCCTTACTGCAGGCCCCGGAGAGCCAATGTATTGCTAAAATTATACACGTTCAGACTGAAGTCCTTATAGAAATAGAAATGACTCATGTGTGTGTGTGTGTCTGCGTCCGTGCGTGCGTGCGCGTGTGTTGCGTGTGTGTGCTTGTGTGAGAGAAACTGTAGGCAGAATGCAACACGGTTATTGATTCTTGTCCGATTCGGTTGGACTGCCAAATAAAGTGATTGCGCGTAAAGACTGGGGAGCAAAGCTGAAGAAAACACCGCCTAACTACAGCAATTTTAACAATGTTAACCATTTAGTTCCTTCCCACTGTACATGACAAGCCACTCAAGGCAACCATAACAAAACAGCCTATAGTAGCAAAAGAAAACGTTTGCCTGAAGTCAAAGAGTCAAACGGTATAGCTTGCTTACATAAACTGTTTGAAACGTCTATTTGACAACACTGAGTCATAAGACAGAGTGGTCATGGGGACTAATCGACCCTAGTTAGGCACACTGTGTTGGCTGGCCTTGGGTTAAACCGGGTCATAGCACAGAGCTGATCTCTAAGGTAAATGGATTAGCTATCCCCCGGGCACACGGTGAGCTACACCCTAGCGCCCACGCTCCCGCCGCTAGCCGGCTAGCTCCTAGCATATAGACGGCGGTGTTGACATTTATGCTGTCTTTTGTTTTTGTCAGCAAAATGTGCCGGGGAGTGTGTAAAGCATGTGTGTGTGTGTGTGTGTGTGTGTGTGTGTGTGTGTGTGTGTGCATGTGCATTTGCATGTGCGTGTGCTTGTGTGTGTGTGTGTGTGTGTGTGTGTGTGTGTGCATGAGCATTTGCATGTGCGTGTGTGTGTGTGTGTGTGTGTGTGTGTGTGTGTGTGCGTGTGCGCGTGTGCGTGCGCGCGTCTCTCTCTGTCTGTGTGTAAAAGAGAGAGACATAAATACATAAATGCATAGAGTCGCACAGTGCACCGATTCCCCCCTTTGAACTGAAGCGACGACGCCGGACTCCGCTCCTCCGCAGCTAACCTCCGGTGTGTGTGTGTGTGTGTAGGATGTGTCGGGCCGGCCGGCCGTCAGACCTGTCCCACTTACTCCTCTCTGTCACTCCACATTTAGAGCCCAAAAGACCCACAGTTTAGCCCAGTGGTGTAAGGCTATAAGGCACAACCACCATCCCCACCAGACCGCCAACTGTACCAGGATGTATTATATACCAGGTTATTAGCTGTATGTTCACAATGTTTCACATACAGCATCAAAAATAAAGTGTCACACGGATACAGGTTCATAAAGGCGTTATTTGTCAAATATGTATTGAAACGGAGCAAGAACTCGCCTTACGTGTGATCGACGTAAGTAGTGCCAATTATTCGCAAACGTATCCTACATTATTTCACAGCACATCTAGTCCGGCCTCAACGCACGCCAAACCACTGGCGCTATACTGGAGTGAGCGTGTTTCTTTCTTTCTTTGTTTCTTTGTGTCTTTGTTTGTTTGTTTGTTTCTTTCTTTCTTTCTCTCTTTCTTTCTTTCTTGTTTGTCCCTGCTGCATCTTATCATTTGATACACAGGTAGCCCATTGTATTCAAAAGAAAGATATTTGAAAAAATGTTTCACATGATCCTGACGACACTGAGATCCAGTGGTGGATGAAACAGCCCTCTGTCTGCTTTCCATCGTGGATTCAGTGCGTGTGTCATGCATGATCTAAAACAACTGCATTTTATAGCTGCATTTGATTGTAAATATAAAATGTTGTTGTTGCAGGCGGCACATCTTCAGGGGAGCATGTTGAACACCGCTCAACAGACACAACGTTTATTACTTTAATACTTGGTGGAGAAAAAAAGAAACTAAAAAAAAAAAAGAAAAATGTCTATCCAATGAGGTCAAGCCACAGCGCGCGTGCAGCCACGGGAGCTCTCCGCGGTGCTGAATTGAACGATAAGCGGTCAAATGCGGAGGCTATTACACGCAACAGGAGCGCGTTGCCCGCGAAAACATGTGGCGACACATGAAAGTGGTTACGAGCCAAAAAACAACAACAACCACAACCACAACAACAACCACAACCACAACAACCACAACAACCACTACAACAACAACCACAACAACAACCACCAACAACAACCACAACCACAACAACAACAACAACCACAACCACAACAACCACTACAACCGCAACCACCACAACCACTACAACAACAACAACAAACAACCACAAACAACCACAACAACAACCACTACAACCACCACAACAACAACCACAACCACAACAACCACTACAACCGCAACCACCACAACCACTACAACAACAACAACAACAAAACAAACCACAAACAACCACAACAACAACCACTACAACAACCACAACAACAACCACAACCACAAACACAACAGCCACAACCACAACAACCACAACCACAACAACCACCACAAAAACAACAACCACAACAACAACCACAACAAACAACAACAAACAACCACAAACAAACAAACAACCCCGCCCACACAACCACAACCACAACAACCACCACAACATCAACCACAACAACAAACAACAACAACAACAACCACAAACAAACAACCACCCCCCCCCACACACACACACACACACACACACACAACCACAACAATCACAACAACAACAACAACCACAACAACAACCACAACAACAAACAACAACAAACAAACAACAACAAAACAACAACAAAACAACCACAAACAAACAAACAACAACCCCCCCACACACCCCCACAATCACAACCCCCCCCCCCCCCCCCCCCCCCCATCACCCACCGTCCTCCACAGCCGCTGCGTCTTGGCGGTGACGGACGCGGCGGTCACGATGGTGTGCGAGACGGACACGGTGACGCCGAACGCCACGGCCAGCAGCGTCCGCACGGGCAGCAGCGCGTACGCCACGAAGGTGACCAGGATGAGCTGCCACACGCCCTGCTCCGGACCGCCCGTCCCCGCCCCCGCGGCGGCGCGGCGGCGGAGGGCGGCCGCTGCTCCTCCTCCCCCGGCCCCGCGGCGGCGGCGGCGGCGGCGCCGGTGCCGGTGGCGCCCAGCGGGAAGGGGCAGCACAGGAAGGCGAAGGTGAAGCCGAAGAGCAGCGTCAGGTTGACGATCTGCTGCAGCTGGGTGACCCGCAGGTACTTGACGTTGGCCACGACGAAGAGCGACGCGAAGACCACGCAGTGCACCGGGTGCGAGCCCTTGGGGATGCTGGGGCCCGGCGCGGCCAGCAGCAGCTCGGCGGCGGCCAGCGCGGACGCCATGAGGACGAGCACCGCCAGGCCCTTGAGGGCGGAGGTCTGCTCCAGCCGCAGGTTGTAGCTCTGGAAGAGCGACTCCAGCTCCTTGCAGTCGAACTCGTCCTCGCAGCAGCAGCAGGCGACGGCGGTCAGCGGGACGCCCGGCGGACACCGACTTTTCCTCCGCCTGGTCTTGACCCTCTGACACGGAGTTTCCTCCATATCAGTGCCATTCATACGAACCTCGACACCTGGGGGGGGGTCGTCCTGCGGGGGCAGTGCGTGTGTGTGTGTGTGTGTGTGTGTGTGTGTGTGTGTGTGTGTGTGTGTGTGTGTGTGTGTGTGTGTGTGTGTGTGCGTGTGTGTGTGTGTGGGGAAGGGGGGGGAGGCAGGTGGGAGGGGAGGTGGGGAGGGGGGGGGGGGGGGGGGGGGGGGGAGCGAGGAGCGCAGTCCCAGGTCCCAGGTCCAGGTCCCAGGTCCCGGTCCACAGGTTGGTTGGTGGTAATAGGGTTGTTTAGTCCTGGGTCCGAGTTACCACAGATGGCTGCGTTCCCTTTCTATCCATTGAATTATCCGTTGTTGTTGTTGTTTTTTCTTCTTTCTTTCTTTTTTTTTTTTCTTTTTTTTTGGGGTGAAACAACCGCCCCCCCCCCCACCCACCCCCCCCACCCTCGTCCTCAAACGTGTTTTTGAAGCATTGGTGTTTAAAAACGCAATGCAAAATAAAATAGGGAGAGAGAGAGAGAGCAGCTATGCGGAGCGACGAGCGCACACGACGTCGACTTCAGACTCACTAACGGCTTTCGCGAGGCTCAGGTTGGATCACGCATGCGCAGTGCGAGGCAAAGATAAGACGGGGGTTCTGGGCTGCTCAACACATCAGAGTCCAGACGATGTTGGACTAGTGTTGTGTGTGTGTACGGCGGCGGCGTACGGACGCAGTCGCACGCAAATGGCATGTGTCAGTCATTCATTGTCACGCGCTCCGCTCGTTTGTCGCGCACACGCACGTGTAGGCGCGCGTGCACGCACGCACACACGCACGCACGCACACACACACACACACACACACACACACACACAGCATGCATAAAAGCATTAAATAATCTGCAAAGACAAATTAGATAATTGGAAAGAAAAAAATAACCTGTTTACCTTGTGAAGGAACGCCTGCTGTGTTGCTGTCCTCATTCGTCAGGCAGTCCCAGGTCCAAGTCTTGGGATTTCAGAACTACTACCAGAACCAGACCCTGTGGCTGCCATGACCCGGTACACCCAGGGTAAGGAGCAGGAGTCAGGGGAGGTCTGGCCATGGGATTACCCCCTATAGAGGTGAAAACATCCAGGAAGGATAAATGCACTGCCCAGAATGAGGACTTGTGGGTGTTGAGGGAACTATTTGGGGGAAAATAGGGCATATATGTAGTGGTCTAGACATATGGAGCAACTTACAAACAAACACATGGGTGTATTATTTACAAAAAAAACTATTTGAAAGTACTTATTGAATCCGTGAAATTGTTTTTTCTAACTTTCTCATGGCTAGCCGACCCGTCTGGCCCAGTTCTGTATTTATCAGCGGCTGGGAGAAAGAGCTGTGGTGGAAAGTAGGACATGGCTTCTCTTAGGCCACTATGTCACTTGGTCTCAGTGGGAGGAACACTTGTACTTTTACCATCTTCAAAGGTTATCGGCAAATGAAAAGTGACAGTGCTATCAATGTTCAATTTAGCAAAGCATTGATCAGCCAGAAGCCCAGACAATCTGGAAATGGATATTGTGTTTTTCTTTTTGTTTTTGCCCCATCCTGATCAATAGTGGGATATTACCAGCATATTAGCGCTTAACTCATTCACAATAATGCATGCATGCTGTTTTCAATTGTGTATTTCACATTGCTATGATGCAAATATCACAAAGTGTATTCAAACAAGATGGTAATCTGACATTCAAATGGTTTTAGTTTTTTTGTATCTGTCCTTGCAGCTTTCTTTGTTTGTTTTTTTTGGTTGTTACTGATTGTTGTTACTGATTGGCTCAATGCTTTAACAGCATGGACCAGGAGGGGGGGGGGGGGGGAGAGATCTTGGCCCAGCAACGGCAGAGGGCAGCAGGGGTAAAAACACAGAGGCGTGGGGTGGGTGGAAGTGTAACCTGCCAGGCTTATGATGAGTCCAGGTGTGGGCTGTGCCGCTACGCTCAGCCGGCCTCAGAACAAAGAGAGGTCTGGTGGGAGTTGTCGCTGCTGAACCGCACTCCAAGGGCATCTGACAAGGAGACACAAACCTACCTCCCTGTCTGTTGACTGTCTGCTTCCTGTCTGCCTGCTTTCTGTCTGCTTCCTGTCTGTCTGCTTTCTGTCTGCTTCCTGTCTGCCTGCTTTCTGTCTGCTTCCTGTCTGTCTGCTTTCTGTCTGCCTGCTTTCTGTCTGCTTCCTGTCTGCCTGCTTTCTGTCTCCTTCCTGTCTGCCTGATTTATGTCTGCTTCCTGTCTGCCTGATTTATGTCTGCTTCCTGTCTGCCTGCTTTCTGTCTGCTTCCTGTCTGTCTGCTTTCTGTCTTCTTCCTGCCTGCCTGATTTATGTCTGCTTCCTGTCTGCCTGCTTTCTGTCTCCTTCCTGTCTGCCTGCTTTCTGTCTCCTTCCTGTCTGCCTGATTTATGTCTGCTTCCTGTCTGCCTGCTTTCTGTCTGCTTCCTGTCTGTCTGCTTTCTGTCTGCTTCCTGTCCGCCTGCTTTCTGTCTCCTTCCTGTCTGCCTGATTTATGTCTGCTTCCTGTCTGCCTGCTTTCTGTCTGCTTCCTGTCTGCCTGCTTTCTGTCTGCTTCTTGTCTGCCTGCTGCTGCTGTTCCTCACACTTTCAGTCTAACTGGTTCTGTAATTTTCTACCTTTTTTAATCCACTTCAACCAAGGCATTATAATATATAGAGCTTCATAAGAGCTTCATACAGCTTCTATGTTTAACCTTAATCATCTGAATTTGAGATTTACTGTGCAGCATGAAGATGAAGACGTCTCACTGAGCTTCACAGTCATAACGTAGTGATGTGCCATGTTATTCCTCAATTTGAGAAACACAAAGATTGGGAAGAAAGATAAGATTGGGACGATTGTATACACAAATAACGGGATGGCCTGAGTACAAGGCTTTGTGTAGAACATAAAGATAATAGAAGAAGTGCTGCTTCCCACATCTTAAAGGGACAGTTGACCAATTATATGTTTCATTTTTGCATCATTGATTTAGGTCTACATGCAGCCACTGATGTCAACAACGTCAATACTACTTTCCTATGTCATCGGCTATTGTTGTAGCCCACTGTGCCAATGTTTTCTTCCACACCACAATCATGTCATTGGGGTAGGAAATAACTGCACTATGGTGAATATCTATCGTGCCATTAAGCCGTATATATACATATATTCATACATGTCAGAACACTTTTATTAGGAATAAAAACACCTCTAGATGTAAATACATTCAAGTATGGTTGAAATTGATTGGGGGGGGGGGGGGGCTGTCATCACATGCCCATCACGATGACAGCGGAGCGGCTGTGAGGTGAACCCATTTGAATGTAAAACGTCTCAGCACAAACTAATACAGTCATCCAACCTATGCTCCTCAAAGGACTCCCAAACAGGTTGCAAACGAGCCAACGGTAGCCGTAACTAACAAGTGCTGAGAGAGCGTTGAAAAAACAACAACGTTTATGTCGGTAAATGTGTTCAGAGGTTTTCCTTTGACCCGTGGACATTTAAGGAAGTCTTCGGGCACGTTCGCA
>JAOPHQ010002867.1:140000-160000 GCA_030340625.1 Merluccius polli | reverse complement strand
GTGTCTGTTGGATGCGTGCGTCTGCTCTGTGGACTGTGAACTAAGTGATGCGCTGCTGTGGAACCATTGCAGGGCACATTATATTAACCCTGCGTTGCATAAGAATCCTACACAAATCATACACATAATCATATACAAATGGGCAGTGAGTGTGTGTGTGTGCGTGCGTGCGTGCGTGCGTGTGTGTGTGTGTGCGGGCAAGCGTATAAGCAAGCGTGCCCCAGTCGCTTGAGCAAACTTGACGGTTTCTCAAGTCCCAACCGCATCACGCAAACAACACGCAAAGAGACCAGCGAGCGCTGGACTCCAGACTCTCTGGTTCGTCATGAATCACAAGCTAGTGCCACCGAGCTGGTGTGTGTGTGCGTGCGCGTGCGCGTGTGCGTGTGCGTGTGTGTGTAGTCAGTCACAGAGTTTATACAGAGAGAGTGGGAACGCTGAAGGGGGAGAGCAAGGGGTCCCATAGTCTGGCTCCATTCTTATCAAGCGTCACAGCAGCCTCCACAGATAAGGACAGACGGAGCAGCAGCCGGACATTGGCCCCCCGGGGGTCGCAGAGAGAGACATAACCTAAAGCTCTCTCGCACGGTCCAGCATGAGACCAGACACACCACCACCACCACCACATCTCTACAAGGCGTGGGAGACAACACATGAATGATCCTCCTAAAAAAAACAACATAAAAGGATAGACAGGCAAAATACAACCAGCCTTCAACCGACGAGATCGGAGCAGCATTTAAAAAGAGAAGACAAGGACAGGGAGAGAGAGAGCGCCACGGGGCTGTGGTTCCGGCCGACGACACGCCACTATATGATCAGGGCATGGCTTTTTTTTTTTTTTTAAGAGCATGCGTTTGTCTGTGGAGCACGTCATGGCGCTGGCGTGATGAAAATACTGGCTTTAGGGGCCCATTCAAGTGTGCTTGTGTGCGTTCCCCTTATTAACCCTGCGCCAGAGGCCGTCCTCAGATTCTCTCAGGGTTGAGCTTTGCGTTTGAGATAGAAAACTGACAACATACTGACACCTGCTGTTCAGTTTGATTTCAACACGACACACTTGATGGTGGTCAGCGGCCTTTTGAGGCGTTGGTGGTGATTTGTGTGTTTGCACGACTGCTTTTGCCAAGGATCTAACCAGGATAGATGCATCTCATTATAACATAATCATGGGTATTGTTATGATAGCTGTGTCTTGACTTTTAAATGAAAGTGAATATTGATAGAGGGCCAAAAAAAGGGATAGAAAGGGCAACTGAAACAATAGTTATACTTAGTTACAAACAACACAATAACACTTAAGTATTAGCTTAGTATTTCAATAATTGGCTGTGTATACATAATATGGAAATATTGCATATACATAAACAAGTTGCACAAAAAAGTGACATGAAGATTGCATACATTTGAAAAAGGCTAAAAAAAAATCAATAGTTAAATGGAGCATAAAACGATTCCCTAAAATTCAACATCAGTACATTAATTGTCGATCAAATTGTATAGCCCATAACAAATCTTAAGACAAAATCGGTTAATTGGTTGAAAAATACTAATGCTGACTTTGGCATTAATACACAACAACATTCACTGTCCATAATATAGCCAGGTCTGTACACTTGGCTCAATGTCTCTCGCATTGGTTGTTATACCGTTGAGGTTTGAAGCATGTATTTGGTCATGGTTGTGTAAACAGTTTCAAAAGGCACTACAATTATGCTTTAGACACTAGATTATTTCAGGCAGCTCAGAATGGACAGGGAAATACTTTGTGCTACTGTATTGTGTACCGTGAGATTTTCGCTATATTCAATAATTTGTGTGTGTGTGTGTGTAGCTGTATGTCTATCTATACATCAATGAAGCTCCTTTTATCCTTATCGTTACCATGATATGTAAAAACAACAACATTAACCATCCCCCAGAGAGATATCAATCACCAGTCCTATTTGTAAAATATCCACACACACACACACACACACACACACACACACACACACACACACACACACACTTCCAGTTAAGTAAACCCCTACAATTCAAGTATCTAATAACAATTCCATTTCAACTTGACTCCGTGTCAATTGTTATTTCAGTATAAAGCAGCACTCCCTCTACCAAAGCAGTGGTCTGTAAGCAGTTGGGAATGAAAGAACATTGGCCCGGAGTGCAGGATGAAAAACAAAACCCCATGCCTTTTGTCTACACACCAGGCCCATGTGTACTCAGATGACTTCTGACTCATGTCGTGCCAAGGCCAGAGGGACCGTGCTCCCACACGGACCCTTGAAATGGTACCTGTGACGACACACACACACACACACACACACACACACACACACACACACACACACACACACACACACACACACACACACACACACACACACACACACACACACACACACACACACACACACAATGTTACACAGATAGTATGGTGCAAAAAATATGCTGCTAATACAACAATATCTAGAGCACAGAGGTCTGGTTTTCTGTCTTACAAATCCACGCTGCCTTGATTTACATTTGAATTAGGGCTAGGATGATATGCTTATCTCCCGATTCGATACCATCACGATACTTGGGTGCCGATTCGATATGTACGGCAATTTTTAAGTATTGCTATTCTAAAAGTATGTTTAACTTTTTGACACTAGACAATGGGAAAAAGTTGAATCATGAGGCATATTTCCAAAAACAAGGGAAGGGAAGGTTACATGCCACTGTTGATGTAGTGTACTTCTTCTCTGCATTTAATGTGAAAACAATAAACATACTGTTTTAAAAATAAATTAAAAAATGAAATCGATTAAGGAAAAAATGATTATACTAATTTGGATACCTTTTTTTTTTAACCAAAAACCATCTACATTATCATCTACATTTGACGTGCGAGCGCCTGACATATCCAGACGTGGGACACATGTGCGACCTTTAGACGTTGACTCACATAAAGTACTCCGTTTTTGGTGTTGTTACCATGTTGAACTCGGCCACGGGAACGCCTCTGGACGCGACCTGAGGGCCGAACATGGCCGCTGGGTACACAATCGATGATGTGCCCACCTGTGGTGCAACAACATCGCTTTTCACCTCCAGGTCAAACATCTTGTGTGTGTGTGTGTGTGTGTGTGTGTGTGTGTGTGTTTGCTCTGTGCGTGTGCGTGCGCCGCGTATCCCACTGTTTCACATTTTCGGGGCAGGTCGACAGCTGGGGTTGAGCAGCATATAGGCTGGGACTGTGTGTGTGTGCATGTGCGTGTGCGTGTATGTGACAATGTGTATGTGTGTGTGTGTTTGTGCATGTGCATGTGACTCACCACTAGACAGAGGTCACAGGTGTCCAGCTCCTTTTCCACCTTGGTCAGCAGATGGGAGTCCAGCGTCTCCCCGAAAAAGACCACATTGGGCCTGAGCAGACCCCTGCAGTCGCTCTGCTCACACCTGCAACAGTACAGTCCCAGGGGATAGTTCATGTTGATGGACGGTCGGTCGCGTGCAATACAAGGCCATGTACTGTGTTGCTGCACCAGTGTAGATACACTAATAGCTCTTTCTGTTTTATACATAGTTACAACCAGGGACCTGTTTGAGGAAACGCCCACAGCGATAGTCTATTCAGTACCTCCGTGTTACTTTAGACGACAGAACCAGACGGGTTTATACAGGCTTACGTTCGCCCCAGCCGCTTCGTTTTGAATCAGTATTTGTAAAGTATTTGCAGCAGTTGCGTCTCAAGTATTATGTTGATGATAGATACGCATTTCAAAATGTGACGACAGTTCAAGTTATTAAAAATACAAAATAAAAAATCTTCATAAAAATGAAGAACAACTACCTGGGCAGTTGGTCCACAGGTATATCGGCCTCAGGAATGTCGGGGTCAGGTGAACTGTGCAAGAAGAGAAGACATAAACATGTTGGTTACTGGCATGACGGCAACTATCTTATGAAGCTACATAAGCATCACATATATGCGACAAAAGCCAGGGAAGGAAGGAAGGGAGAAAGAGAGAGAAAGAAAGAGAAAGAGAGAGATTAAAAGTTGTTTATTAAACTACTGCATGGAATATCACAAAGACACATTTCAAGGAAAGAACAAAAAGAAAGAAAGAGAGAAAGAAAGAGAGAAAGAGAGAAAGAGAGAAAGAGAGAAAGAAAGAAAGAAAGAAAGAAAGAAAGAAAGAAAGAAAGAAAGAAAGAAAGAAAGAAAGAAAGAAAGAAAGAAAGAAAGAAAGAAAGAAAGAAAAAAAGAAAGAAAGAAAGACAGACAGAGAGATAGGGTCCTCCTTACCCTTTGCCCTCTAGGGAAGCACATATAGGGTGATGATGGTTTACAGCAACTTCTCCACAGCTCACACAGCGGGTCTCCATCACGCTGCCTGCAGGAGAACAAACACACATCAAGTTATCCAACAGTAGATAGAGGTTGACAATATATTGATATCATTATCTTGGCTGCAAAAATCCATATCAGGTCTGTAAAGATGCTTGGGATTCTGTTATATCCTGATTAAGTTAAATGTGGTCTTTTCTAGGTCTGCATAAAGTGATTTTTGTAATATATTTACTAGACAGTTCTAGCTGGATAAAAACGCCAGCTACCAGCTTCGTCATCATGTTCAAACATTGTAATCTTATACCTCCAACTCACAAAAATGTTAGGATAACCTCTGACCTACTGCGGCTGCCATTCAATGGCCTGCCAGTTCTTCCCCAGATAATTTCATGAGGAAGTATATATTCTTCTTATCAAAGTCTTGAGCTTGTGCATTAAGCCAAAGTACATTATTTTCCAACAACGGGAGAGTCCGGAGTGGCTTATACGACAGTTAGCAACCATGATTAAATATTAGCTATTTAATTAAAATATTCTTCCACAGCACTTTGAGCACAGTTTTTTCTTTGTCGATAGTTCTATGTGACCGTTGCTTTTAATGTTGGATTTGTAGTGAATTTATTTGGACCTGTTAAAAGGCAGAGGTGTCCCGTTACTGGAAAATAATGCACACCCTTGGAGCGTTAATGATCAGAATCCGAATCAAGTATTCAACGATGCTGTGCCGGTATGATTCATTTTAACAATATCACCCAATCCAAAGCATGTGGTGTCCATCGACCAGCAGCCCTCTCACCGTGGATGTTGAGGACGTGTTTGGAGCCAGCTTGCCGATGGAGGTCATCGATGTTCTGGGTGATAATCACCATGGAGCGACCATGCTTCCTCAGCCGGGACTCGCACTCGGCCAGGGCCAGGTGGGCCGCGCTGGGCTTCTGGGTCAGAACCAGGTGCCTCCGGTGGTGGTAGAACTCCCAGATGCGGGACGGGTTGCGGGAGAAGGCCTCCGGAGTGGCGATGTCCTGGACACACGACCATAAGCGTGAGGGGGGGAAAGGGAAAAAGGGAAAAGAGTATAAAACGTTCACGTTTCAACGACCTTGGCGCCTGCAATGACTCTCTGAGAAAGACTGAGGTATCCACAGTATGGGGCGGTATTTGACGCAGAAGATGTGTCTTTGTATCCATGCATGCTTTTTTGTTTCTTGAGGTATTTAATAAATTACCTGATACTGCCACTTCTTCCATTGTCCGCCCTCTCCCTTGAAGGTGGGCACGCCGCTCTCCGCGCTCACACCTGCCCCGGTGATGACCGCTATGTGCTTGGCTTTAGCAACCACTTCCTGGAACTTTGTCATATCTATGAAGTGCGAACACAAAGACAAACCTTACCAGCATGCGATCGCCGTCTCTCGCCGTGCGCTCGCACAGCATTTCACCATTTCTTTTTTTTTTTTACACTGGATCCTGGAACAATCGCCCCAAAGCTTCACCTGAGCTGGCCCTTGTGGTGGAGGTGGTGGTCAGCGCCAGGAGCCTCCTGGGGACATGGGAGCAGCCCAGGTGTGGACCAAGGGCGGCGACAAGTCGACTTCGGAGAAACATGGTCACCTCCCGGTCGCGTTACTGATGCAGGACAGCTAGCAGACCTGTATCCAAATGCACAACAAACAACAACAACAACAACAACAACAACAACAAGGAAAACATCAGAAGGCTTGTTTTCTGTCAACTCAATGAAGTCAGGTTGTTCGTTGTTGTTGTGGTTGTTGTTGTTGTCCCTGGTGTGTGTGTGTGTGTCTATGTGAGTGAGGGCAGCTACTGAGTCAACATCACACACAACTATGGACGCTGTGGGAGGAAATATGTGTCCCAACGGGTTTGCAGTGGTTTGACATGTACACCAGGAAGAGGGGCGCATAACGTAAAACATCCGTCTCAATGCTTAATATAACACGTATCATGTATATGTGTGTGTGTGTATATATATATATATATATATATATATATATATATATATATATATATATATATATATATATATTAGGGCAAGTTAACGCGTTATTATCGCTTTAACTAATGAATTAATTATCGCCGACAATTATTGTATCTCGCATTAACGCAGTTTGTATTATTTATTTTCTTATTGTAAAAGTCTGTTGCTCCCTGGCTTTTATTTTGTAAACGTCCACCGTGGTCGAGCCTAGTATGTTGCTTACTGCCGCGGCGCTCACAGGAAACAGTCAGAAAAGAAAATAATTGGCGGATAAACCGGGAGAAACAAACATGGAGAAGGGTGCGGAACTTTTACACGGGCATTTTCATTTTGAAGTTCTTCCAGACGGCGCAGTCGACAGAGCCAAAGTCATTTGTAACCACTGCAAAGTTGAATCGTCTTATCACCGGAGCACTTCCGGTTTGAAATACCACCTAAATGCATTGCACTCAGTTGATACGAGCAAATCACTCAAGGAAACAAACAGCGGCTCACACTGTACCCATCAGCGTGTGGGAGAAGTAGAGATACACAAACACAACAGAAGCTAATGAGTGCTATAGCGAAGTGGACAGCTGCAGACGATATTTAAATATAGTATATAGAGATTCTCCAAAGGAAATCCTGTACACACATTTACAGACAGTCCCCTGCACAGTAAATCCCAGCTGTGAACTTGTGTTGTGCTTCACCTCACTCTTACAGGGACATCTTGGAAGTGGACATAGACTGGTTATGCTGCTCCCTGATTATAGGAACATTTCTGCTGTTACCTCAGAAATTGCCTGTTTTAATGTTATGATTGTGGCTCAGGGTTTATTGGGCTTTTTTTTATATAACAAACAGGATGACATTATGCCCTTGCAGTGGCAATACTCTTTAGTTTTGTATTTGCTTTGATTACATTGTTTAAGTTGAGAATTACACTAAATATTGTATTTAACTGCTACTGTATAAAAAAAATACTGATGTTAAGTGTTTGCACAACAACAACAAATCGATTAACTCGATTAAAAAATGTAATCGTTCCCCAGCCCCAATAAATATATATAAATATATACAACACAATATGATAGCCAGGGAAGCGACGTCGCTGTAGGAAATACAGCCATGGATATGGTTATCGGCGATACTCAATCACACACACATGTCGTTAATATCAACTCACAACCGAAAAGTTTGCCACGATATCAGAACACAAATCAGCGCAACAAGACGCAGCGACAGGTTTGTCTTAATGCGAAAACCTTTGTCTTTCTGCGTGTTATTTAGCGATAAAAACCACTTGCCTCTCACGACGACGTCCAGACTTGAAAGTTGAATGTTTACCTATTGATACTGCTCTCTCTCGGGAGCCGTAAAACCAGTCTGACTGTCGTAAAAATACAAAGAGTCCTCACAGATGGGAAAGTTGGGTAAAAGGGAATTGGACCACGGGAGCCATCTAGTGGTGGTTGATAGTTGTTGTTTTTTTGCCTCTGATTTTTTTCCCTCAGACTCTGATTTGACTCGTGGATTTTCATCCTTTCACACACGTGTGAAGGGGAGGATTTCTCCTCACCTTTTTAAAAAAATTCATTAAAAAAGTACATATCTCAGTTACATTTTATATCACATATTTGTTCGTGAACAAACGCGTCCATAATTGACTTGGCGCAGGCGTAGGGTGGCCATGGTTGTATTTCCAAATCTGCGATTTAAAAATGTCCCTTATCATTAAAAAAACAAAAAAAACAATGGTATGAGTCTATTTTTTGTTGTTGTTGTGCTGTGCTCCTTCACCCCCCCCCCCCCCCCCCCCCCCCCCCTTGGGTGGCCATGGTTGTATTTCCAAATCTGCGATTTAAATTTTTTCCTATCATTAAAAAAACAAAACAATGGTAGCCTATAAGTCTATTTTTGTTTTTGTTGTTGTGCTGTTGTGCTTCACCCCCCCCCCCCCCCCCCCAGTGCTGTCCACTGGGCTGGCTGAGGTCCCTACGTCAGCATCCTCCTCATCATCATCATAACCCGTCGGGGATGTGGTGGCGGTGGTGCTGATGCTGTGGGCGCCGCCACGCTCGCTCTCGCTCTCCCACTTTGTTTCGCTCTCTCTCTCTCTCTCTCTCTCTCTCTCTCTCTCTCTCTCTCTCTCTCTCTCTCTCTCTCTCCCCCCCCCCCCCCCCCTCTCTCTCTCAGCGCATCCAGTCAGCACCAGAGAGTGGTGCTGCTGGTGGTGGTGGTGGTCGTGGCTTTTACGTCTGCTGCTGCCCCCATCAAGTCGGCATAGTCGTCACTGGACCCTGTTCAAATTGATGGCGACCACCCCAGCGGGCAGCACAGACCGCCGATTGGTGAGGAGACTGCGAGCCAAGAGCGACACCCCCTATCTCGTTGAAGCCCGCTTCTCCTTCAACCTGAAGACAGGTAAGACAATGGATCAGGATTATTCCGCCATTCGTTTTCATTGAGCGAAATGTAAGACGTGGAGATGTGTTTCCGTATTCAGGACCATATATACAGGTGTAACATCTGCACATGTATAAGACACATGTTCAAAGACACACACACACACACACACACACACACACACACACGCCTATCTGGCGTCTCCAAGCCCCATAGTGATGGCCGCTGGCAGCTGTAAGCCTTTTAAAGTGCACTTTGTGATTTTAAAGTAACGGTGATCATATTTGGAGGGGTGTGGACGGAGGCTGTAGTTCAGTAGTGGCTGAAGTAATCTGATGGTTATATTATATATATGCCATTCATTTACCATTAACTCAGCTGTTACTGTCAAGGAGCATCCAACATGATCTGGAGTCTGATGGTAAATAAGTGGAGCCCTGTGGTCTGGATCAACTGCTGAGGTGACTTGTTTTTCCCTCTTTATCTTTTTTTTCCCGGGCATGTATTGATCTGGGCCCTGGTGGCTGATATAACTCTCCCTCTCTCATATCTATTTTCAAAGGTTGGGCTATATTGCATCCATTGTTACCATGGTGACTTGGCATTTTATCCTCCAGGAGTAGTCGGAGTTTGGCCACACGACTGTCTTATTTTCTTCAATGTGTGCGTGTGTGTGTGTGTGTGTGTGTGTGTGTGTGTGTTTCTAGCCTATGTTATTTTTGCTGTGACAGTTTTCTGGTTTTGTGTTGCTTCACAACCAATTCTCCTTCATAATGGTGTGTGTTGGTTGTGGTGTGTCTCTGTTGATCATGTGCCAAAGAAACCATACGCTTACGTCAGCAGTTCAACGTCACGCCGTTATTAGAACATGTGCATGGAAACCCAATAGCCTACGTCAGGTTGTATGTGTACAATTGTTGGTGGTGGACTATAAATGTAAGCGCTTCAACCGAGAAATGTTTGTATTTCAATTTAAATACAGTGTGTGTGTGTGTGTGTGTTTTGGTTTCTGTGTGTGTGTGTGTGTGTGTTTTTTGTTTTCTGTGTTTGTGTGTGTGTGTGTGTGTGTTTTTGTTTTCTGTGTGTGTGTGTGTGTGTGTGTGTGTGTTTTTTTGTTTTCTGTGTGTGTGTGTGTGTGTGTGTGTGCCTGTGTCAGCATTTCATTCCCACAAAACGTAGTGCTTCAACCCAGAAATGTTTGTATTTCAATTGAATAGGCCTAGTGTGTGTGTGTATGTGTGTGTGTGTGCGTGTGTGTGTGTGTGTGCGTGTGTGTGTGTGTGTGTGTTTGCGTGCGTGCGTGCGTGTGTGCGTGCGTGTGTGTGTGTGTGTGCGTGTGTGTGTGCATGCGTGCGTGCGTGTGTGTGTGCGTGCGTGTGTGTGAGTGTGCGCGTGTGCGTGCGTGTGTGTGTGTGTGTTTGTGTGTGTGTGTGTGTGCCTTTGTCGGCATTTCATTCCTCCCAAAATGTATCTTACACAGATGAGCCTTTAAATAGCCTGTATGGTTCCAGGTGGCTCTGCGAATGCTACTCCTTGTAGCATGGGGAGCTTGTTGGTGTAATGTGTGGACCTTGACATTTGTTCATGTGTGTTAATGCCTCCCGGTCTCTACACAGAGATTCAATACGTCACACA
This sequence comes from Merluccius polli, assembly GCA_030340625.1. Taxonomy (NCBI): domain Eukaryota; kingdom Metazoa; phylum Chordata; class Actinopteri; order Gadiformes; family Merlucciidae; genus Merluccius; species Merluccius polli. Next base: position 149,642 of record JAOPHQ010002867.1, on the reverse strand, counting down.
AGCATTGAAGGGGGCGGGGGTGTAGGGGACTCACAATAGCACGGTTGACTCACGTTCACCTGAAGAAGTTTAACACGATTTAGGTTGCTTATTGCCAAGGAAACCAATCGTCGTTTTGTTGTTGGGTAAATCAAGATATGAGATATGAGATGATTACGAGTGGGAACCAACCAAGACCAATGAATAACATTTCTCATTATATAATTGTTGAAAAGTATTCATTTTCTTTATTAGTTTTTTTTATATCTGTTTAGGGTTCAGATAATACAAATTCAACCATGGTGATATATTTTATACGCTCCTGAAACACAATTTCTCTCTATTATGTCTGTTAACATACCTGGATATATAACTATAAATACCACTATAGCCTCCATATGTGTTTGTACCTCTAATTATTACAACATAATAGTGTTGAGAGATGCACTGTACCAGGTTACAAACCGCATAGCATTTTTTTTTAAGGTTAATCTAACGCATTCTCTGTTCATCTTCTACCTTTTGAATCACATCTTATGATACATTTATTTTTGGTGAGCCATAACTAGGCAATCCCAATCTCCATTGGGAAAACTGCATCCTCCAATGATTAGTATAAGCCAACCCAACTAACATTCCTCCAACAAAGCAAGGCGGTGAGGAGGTGCTAACCTTTATTATCTACTGGGAGTTCAATCCATCCTTTGTCCTTGGCCTTGGGCTGAGCACATACTTTGACTTAGTCAGGTTTTTTGTTACTATTGATTCAGTCAGGCCCCGCTGCGTCCCCGTGGCCAAGACGCCGCCGCCGCCGCCGAGACATAAAGAATCCTTTGAAACCTTTTGTTCAGAAAGAGCTGCGACTGAAATAATGAAATTTAAGGGGCCCAGCACGTGTGCGCCTCTCTCAACGTCGTTACGTTGTAGGGCAAAATCGGCGCACGTCAACGTGTAAACACAGATCACTGATGACATCACCGATGACGTCGCCGATCGTCACCATTACAGTCTCCCTTCCCCGAAGAAGATGACGTCTGGCTTGCCAGCGTCACCTAAGCCATCAGCGCGTGATGGAATTCATAGATGAAGCCCAGATCCCGTCGCTCCTCTCAGTTGGCCTGCTTAGCGGCGGAGAATAATGTGTTTTTGATCCGCAATCAGCGGTGTGTGGTGTGGTCTCGCTGTGCCCCAGCTGTGTGCGACCGAGGCAGGAGACAGGATGTCGTCAGCCGGCTGACAGTTACTAAGTTACCGGCTGTGTTGGTTCTGCTCAGGCAGTACGGCAGAAGAGGCAAAAACAATAGGAGGATATTGGTATTGGTGATGCCTTGCCCACCTCTCTCTCTCTCTCTCTCTCTCTCTCTCTCTCATTCTATCTCACACTTTCTCTTGCTCTCAAACAGACACACACACACACACACACACACACATACACACACCTACACACTGAGCCAATTATGTGGGCAAGCAGCTGAAGCATTTGGTGTGAAGCATTAGGCCTTGTGTGTGTAAAAAGCAGAAGCATGACTTACTGTGCAGACCCAGAAGTTGGCCCAGTGTGAGGGGCCAAGGAGCCCGGGCATGAGCATGTGTCGACGTTGTCGATTCGTCGGTCAATCGTTTTTTTGATTCGTCGCCAAATCATTTAGCATATGAGAATCGAAAATGCCAATCTGAAGCGGTGAGTTCCTAAATGAGAAGCAGCCCCTTTATAATGCTCTGCAACAACGCCACGAGGCATTTCTGAAGGTATTTCTTTTTACTTGATAACCAGCTGAAATGATCAATGATCATTCGTCGATGGGCTCCTCGACCCGTCGTTTCAGCGCTACGGTGCGTAGGCTACGCGGTCGCCTGCTGATGCAGCATTTTTTCACCGGCGGATGAAACTGTCCCCTTGTTTTAATTTCCTCCTCATTCAGCCGTAACAACTCCCGTACAGCAACATCTGTTACCTTTCCTGCGGACTGCGGTTAATATAAATGAATAAACAAGCAAACACACACACACACACACACACACACACACACACACACCGCCAAAATGGAACCAGCTCAACACTCAGCCAGCTCGCACGCGCTATTCATTTTGAATTTCAATTACATCTTCCTGTCACACAACACTTTTAGATGACATTATATCCAACAGTGCTCCGTCTCGTTTCATTCATGCCACACGCGTACCGCTTGTTCCACTGACTGTACCTCTCACCCCCTATTTAAATATGCTATTCCAGAGCTATGTCAAATACCTGAATGGGTCTTGTACACTTTTCATACACTATTAGCAGAGAGCAAGAAAGAGAGTCAGCGAGAGAGAGAGAGAGAGAGAGAGAGAGAGAGAGAGAGAGAGAGAGGAGAGAGAGAGAGAGAGAGGGAGGGAGGGAGAGAGAGGGAGGGAGAGGAGAGAGAGAGACAGAGAGAGAGAGAGACAGAGAGACAGAGAGAGAGAGAGAGAGAGAGGGAGAGAGAGAGAGAGGAGAGAGAGAGGGGAGAGAGAGAGAGAGAGAGAGAGAGAGAGAGAGAGAGGGAAGGAGAGGGAGAGAGAGAGAGAGAGAGAGAGGGAGGGAGAGAGAGAGAGGGAGGGAGGGAGAGGGAGAGAGAGAGAGAGGGAGAGAGAGAGATGGGGGGGGTGAAATAGAGTGAGAGAGACGGAGAGCGCAATCAGCGCCTGGTTTGGTGGAGATAAGTGACCCCTCTGCGCCTATTGTGAGACGAGTGTTATCAGATAGCAGAGCGTTGGGCCCGTGTTGCGTGATTCACTTTCGATCGCCCGCCCTGCGCTTCACTCCCCTGAGACCCGCGCGTCTCCAGGGGTACAAATTCGGTTCTCCGTATAGTGCACTACTTAATACCCACAATGCACCGTAACGTAAGTGAACAACCGATGTACGCTTATTTTTTGCAATGTATCCCGTGATACATAACGGTTGTCATCACAGTCACCCCGATGGCGCTTCACATACGGCTTCATGCAAATGAGTCACGGGGGGGGGGGGGGGGACATCTTCACACATGCCGGCTTGTGTATGCGTCACGCTGAAGGATTTCCTGCGTGTAATTGGTGTCCGAATTCCCCCTATACTTATTCTCTCAATAGTAATATAGTGTTCACGTTATAGGGAGCAGGGAATGAGGGAACAAGTGAAGGTGGTAGTTATCTGCAATGTTTACCGCCAATACGTCCACAGCTTTAATTACCACTCAGCATCTAATATTGGAAGGAATTTTCTCTAACTGTACTGTATGACAACAATTGACCAAAATTGATTTAGGCTAATAGGATTTGATTATTCTTGTAATATATATATAAAAATACCGGGTTGATCTTTTGCTTGACAAGCTGGCAGCTAGGCTTTATCACACGTTTTTCATGATTCATTAGAGGAATATCTTTTATAAAGGTGTCAGTCGAAGCAGCGGGATGACGCCTCACTGTACACACAGTGTGCTGCCACAGTTCTGCAACAGCTGTTGGCCTGCTGTGCGGCTTCAGGGGTGTGTGTGTGGATGCCAGCGCTCCCGCCGCTGTCCGTCTAGCCAGCCTGAATGCAAATGGGCCAGGGTCGGAGTGAGGAACCAGGCATTGCATTGCAGGTTGTGGACGTTGTGGTGTGTGTTTGTGTGTGTGTGTGTGCGTGCGTGCGTGCGTGCGTGTGTGTTTTGCGTATAACTCTCCGCCGACTCACAGACACGGACAGACAGGTATTCCTTCAGACACTTAGGCCTAAATGTACAGCACGTATATTAATCCGGTATAAACCCTTGACATGCATTCACCACACACACACACATTTGAACGCTCACTATAAATGGACTTTGCCACCATTTATTCTCCACGTTGTGCTGACACACACACACACACAACTTCTCCGATTCAACCCCACAGCACTTGTTCTCTAAGGATGGTAGAGTCCCATTGAGTGTAACAATCAATAGGACCCGAGGAACTGGCGGAGAGCCAGGAGGACCAACACATTTAATGCTACAGGCAGAGGAATCATTCAACCGCCCCCCCCCCCCCCCCCCCCCCCCCCATCCACCACCACTCTGTTACTGTCTGAACATTCAGGAGCAGCTCTCACAGCCAGGCAGCTAACTCCTGCGATAGCGCACCATCCATGTCCATGTTGTCCGATGGATCGGGACGTATTCCGCTTAATTTCTGGATATATTATATACATATATATATAGCCTATATATTATATAGGCTATACAGCAAAGCATCGGTAGGCTATATAGTGTGTATTTCGCCTCTTGGTGCATAAACTTGGAGTTAAGAGTGCAAAATAATATTAATTTGCTCTGTTGCCAGTGCTGTGTTGATTCTCAAAACAGCAACATTGATATATAATTTAGTTTTGTTTCCAAGTCCTTTTTTTAACTCATTGTCCACTAGCTTGTATAACATATGTACCATTTTGCGATATGATATATCGGCCGAATATAAAATGGTAATATATGTTATACTGGATATGAGTATTGTATCTGTTGTCACATGTGTAACACCCTTCTTGAAAACATCTTCACATATGACAGTATTACACATTATGTATCGCTGCGATAATAAAATCACAATATCATCTTGAGACCGTACCCCGGTATTATGAAAGATATTATATTGCCAAAATTCTGATTTGCAAAGCCCAACCATCCACACACACATAGTGGTTCTCAGTCATTATCCATTCACACAGGCTGGGTAAGAGCCCAGTTTTTCCCAATGTCAAGAAAAGTCATGGCGACTGTGTGCAGTCATCAGTTTTCACCTGTCGTGTCTCGTTCCAGAGCGAGGGAGAAGGAGCGTTTCTGATTGACTTGCTGGACGGGGGCCAGGGCGGACTCTGCTGAACACAGCAGTGTTTGAAGCTGCTTGGCAACACTATGAAGGGGCTGTTAGCATGCACTTGCTAAAAAAGATAGATAGCATCACAGCTCTATTGCCTCCCCATCACACACACACACACACAGGCAAACATATATACACACACACACACACACACACACACACACACAGGCAATTACACAAACACATAGGCAAACACACACACACAGGCAAACACACACACACACACACACACACAGGCAACCATACACAGACACACACACACAGAAACACACACACTGGCAATCACAGCCAGGCAACATACAAACACACGCACAAACACACACACAAACACATGAGCACACACACACCCACACATGCAAACCTACAACACACAGGCAAACACACACACACACACACACACACACACACACACACACACACAGGCAACCATACACAGACACACACGCACAGAAACACATACACTGGCAATCACACACAACCACACTAGCAATCACAGCCAGGCAACACACACACACACACACACACACACACACACACACACACACACACACACACACACACACAGGCAAACTTACACACACACCCACACACACAGGCAATTACACAAACACATAGGCGAACACACACACACAGGCAAATACACAAACACAGGCAAACACACACAGGCGAACATACATAAACACACATGCGAACACACACACACACACACACACACACACACACACAGAGGCAAACCATACACAGACACACATGCACAGAAACACACACACTGGCAATCACAGCCAGGCAACATACAAACACACGCACAAACACACACACAAACACATGAGCACACACACACCCACACAGGCAAACCTACAACACACAGGCAAACACACACACACACACACACACACACACACACACACACATAGGCAAACACACACACACACACACACACACACACACAGGCAACCATACACAGACACACATGCACAGAAACACATACACTGCACACAGCCACAATGGCAATCACAGCCAGGCAACATACACACACACAAACACATGAGCACACACGCACCCACACAGGCAAACCTACAACACACACACACACACACAGGCAAACCTACAACACACAGGCGAACAAACACACACACACAGGCAAACATACATAAACACACATGCGAACACACACACACACACACACGCACAGAAACACACACACTGTCAATCACACACAGCCACAATGGCAATCACAGCCAGGCAACATACAAACACAAACACATGAGCACACACACACCCACACAGGCAAACCTACAACACACACACACACACACACACACACACACACACACGATTATTAGGTTTGTCTGACATAGCTTTCAGTAAATCAACCTACAGCTTAAATGAAGCAAACAACAACACCCCCCCCCCCCCCCCACCCCACGCTTGAAATCCATCTCTCCATCCCTCCGTGCCCCCATCCCGTGCCCCCGACACATCCCAGATCTGAATAAAACATGAGTGGGAGACACATCTGAGCGGAAAATAGCAACGCAAGCGTCCGACGAAGGCTTCAGAACCTGCTGGCCCGCGCCCGTTCGAGAGAGAGAGGGAGCGAGAGAGAGAGAGAGAGAGAGAGAGAGAGAGAGAGAGAGAGAGAGAGAGAGAGAGAGAGAGAGAGAGAGAGAGAGAGACGCTTTCAGTGGGAGATGAAAAGAAAACACGGCGACGTATTAGACGCCGTTCATTAAAGTAAGGAAACCCTGAAGAGACTCAATATCCTCCCTTCTCTCGCTGCTTCCTGTCTCATCTTGTGCACTTTCCTCTCTCCTCTGCACAAGTGGGACGGGGAAGAGGTCTGGCGGTTAACACGCTTCTCCCCGCGTACCGACTCGGCAACGACGCCTTTTGTGAAATTCCTTTGAGGAAAAAAAAAACTGAAAGAAACAAAGAAAGAAAAAGAAAGCTTGTCTCGGAGCTGAAAGGAAATCTGTGTGATGATGTGCTTATCCCTCCGCATTTTTTCCTTACAGTCGGCGTTGGCATATTGTTGGGGGCAGCGCAGCAGCGGCGGAAAATAATGTGTAACTGTACCGGGTGAGACCTTGCAACTTCCGGCACACGCCAATTAAGCCGGAGCTGAAGTTAAGAGGAAGAACCCGCCCCTTTTCTCTCCATCACCACTGAGTTCGTATCTCTCGGCCGGTAAAAAGTAAAACAGGAGAAGGGTTGGCATGTGTGTGTGTGTGTGTGTGTGTGTGTGTGTGTGTGTGTGTGTGTGTGTGTGTGTGTGTGTGTGTGTGTGTGTGTGTGTATGTGTGTCTGTGTGTCTGTTTGTGTGTTTGATGCGTGTGTGTGTGTGTGGTGCATTTCTCTGGATTAACAGAAGTGCTCTATTCGGACCTGGCCGCTGACAGGCGTGTAGGTAAGATGAACTCGGCTATTGGAGGTAGTGGACTGTGATGCCTGCTGCTGACTGCCCTGCTCTCACAGACTGGTGAGGTTTGCCTTCAAGTCGCTTGCGAGTCTTGGCATCGAGTCAATTCGGTCTGCATTGCAGCTATCAGTGTGCTATCAATGTTGTATTTGTAGGGCTTCAGGGAAAACTAAACTGATATACACCAATGTATGTATGTATATATATATATATATATATATATATATATATATATATATATATATATATATATATGTGTGTGTATATCGGTTTATATGTATATTAATATACATCAATACACCAAACAAGACTTGCTATAGCAAGCCAATACACACACACACACACACAAATCCAATTTGTATAATTTATCGTATTTCTATGGGTTTTTTTCTACAAGTGAGATGTTTTTCCAGACAGCAGCAGCACCTTGGGTTGATTTATTAACCAACGTTTCACACAGTTATGTAACTTTTAATGAAACTCTACCCTTCGCCCGTTGCACACGTTGACAACAATTTTGTTCGCATGTGTCGGTCTTGTTTTTTTCTATTTCACGAGATCTTGTAAAATGCATGTGTTGTGAGTTGGCAGCAGCGGCTGTGGTATATACGCGCTGTGTGTGGATCGTATACCACATGCTGTACTACCCACTAGACTCCCATAGTCCAACCCTGCAATTGACATGCGGTATTTCATCTAAATGGGTGACAAACTGTGTAAAAAGTTTAATAACACGGCTGGTTCCCAAGGTTTGATTTAAAGTGACAAGAGTGGCAGGCTTCTGCATCATCAAAAGCTGCATCATTTAACACAACAAAACCGGGGTGAGCTCTCGCTTAATAGAAAGCAGTGTGTGTCGATGACGGTCAGGCTTGGGTCCCCGACTGAGAACATCGAGCACGCGGCCCCCCAGGGTCCTCAACTATAATTTGAAGTTAATGATGTGCTCTTCTCCACTCTACAAGCTGATGTGTGTTTTGTAGTGGTGGGTGTGATACATGATAGACACAGACAGTTGGCTGGAGACAATAGCATCTCTGGCCGTGGCAGAGTGTGTGTGTGTGTGTGTGTGTGTGTACAGAGGGACAGGGGTTCGATCTATAGGGAGATGTCTTTCCTTTCTTCCCCTTCCCTTTCTTTCCTTTTCTCTCAAAAGGTTAACCGCACCACCAGAGTAACGGTCTACATCGTAGCTGTACTGGTGCGGCGGTCTAGTGGGTCTATGCTGTTCTCATTTGGTTCTGGGATCAGGGGGGGGGGGGCTGGTAAACCCATTCAAACATCCAGTTGGCATATTGCAGGTACCAATACAGTCTTGAATGATATTTGGGCAGATGGATTGAGCAATAAGGCCGCAGCAGATGAACGGTTATTGCGTGTTAACTCTGTTGTGGAAGGCCCTGCGAGGCCTAATCAGTCCTAAGACAAACTAAGTCTGAAGCCGTGTACAATTAACATGAAGGTCATACGAGACAACGAGGTTGGAGGGCTCTAAAAATCTAATCTCATTCACCAAACGAGCTTGTTCAATGTCCTTTCGAACACGAGATAAAAAAAAGAAAGGACCGGTTGAGATTAAAGCGATGAGAGATGCTGCAGACAAGACATTGTCTGCCCCAACATCCCTCAGGAGCGCAATCTGCCTACCTGTGAATATTGCAGTTCGCCCTGTATGTGTGTGTGTGTGTGTGTGCATGTGTGCATGTGTGCGTGTGTGTCTGATTCTCATCTTCAGTTTTCTTATGTGTTCATTAACCTTTGATGTTTTGGGTCCAAAGCAAAGCGCCCACCCGACTATAATTATCTCCTGTGGGACAGGCAGCCGATCAGTAGCATGATGACTATTGCCCACACTTTCCACTTATGTTCAGGGCTGAGGGCACACACCTTGTTTAACAACTGCTTTCACCCTCCGTCACCTTTGCCTGCAGCTCCACATCTCAATTAGCACCTGAAATTTAAAAAAGAAAATACCGAACCGACTGTTCTACTGTGAAGTAGTTTTCTCAAAGAATCACACAAAAAAACATAATTAAAATACTTATTTGTAGCATTTCTTATCCTTAGGCCTCCTAGAATTGAACACCTGCATCAGTGTCCCTATCTCTATTTTTGTTTTAACTCCGCTTCAGTACACTTGGGGTGAAAAAAACAGCTTGCATTAATATAATGAGCTGTATTGACATAAGAGGGGGTTATAAACCTCTTTGTTGTCGGCCCATTAATGGCATCATAAAAATACTGTGCACCATTAAACACAGCGTCATGGGTGAAACGTGAAGGTTCCCGTGGAGTCTATCTGTGCAGCGTCACCGCCCCCTTGTGGTGAGACGTTTAGTTGTCGTGTTGGGACTCCTGAATAATACATGGCATTATGCAGTGCCAGCAGGCCTAGC
>JAOPHQ010002867.1:0-135000 GCA_030340625.1 Merluccius polli | reverse complement strand
TACCTCTAAAAATGTCCAGAATGTTTGAGTGCTGTGCTGAGGTGGTCGTGTTGGGGATTTGCATCTGAAATCATCTGATGTAGGTAGGATGTAGTTGCTTAAAGTTTAAAAGGCTGGTGTGTATTAAAAAAACATATTTAAAAAAATAAAATGCACCCAAGTGTTTAATTAATTAAACTAATTAATTGGCAGGAATTAACAGGCTTATTCATTCAACAATACATTGTTGTTTTTTTCATCAAAAAAAATTATATATTTTTTTCCTTTGGCCTATTACGGAGGTGCGCACGTCTCAGCCAATCAGAACCCGTCTCTTCCTTCAAGCTTATAGTGGATTAGCTATTATCGACTGCCGCACCAGCAGCAGCAGCACCACTCTATAGAAGTGGGCAAGGAAGGAAGGAAGGAAGGACAGAAGGAAAGGAATGGGAGATGATCACAACCGTCCACACAGCTCAGCATATTGAACATTTCCCACAGTGTTAGCTGGCTGAAGCGTTTGCACAGTGCTGCTCATGCTCACACCCTCCCCCCTCCTCCCCCTCCCTCCCCCCCACCCCATCCGTGTGTGTGTGCATCGGATTGACTTTGGCATCAAGCGCCATCCAAGTAGGCTGCTGATCGCTGTATAGTCGCATCGGCATCTCCGGAGGAGGAAGAGGAGGAGGAGGAGAAGAAGGAGGAGGAGGAGTGAGGCTGAACGGATCCTAAGAAAATCACAGCATCTGTGGGAAGAAAAAAAAACCGAGGGGGGGGGCGGGGGCGATGGTGCGGGGGGGGGCGGAGGAGAGAGGGATGATTTTGTATGTTATTTATGACGTACACGTAAAATGACGGCTCTTTATTGTAGTAGTAGTAGCAGCAGCAGCGCCACTTCGCCGGCTATTTAGGCGCAGCTCGGGGTCGGGGCTGTATCTTTCCTCCCACCCATCACCCACCCCCACCCACCCACCCTCCGGTTTTCCTCGCGTCTCCATGTTTAAGACGGCCAGTTACCCGGCGGTGGACCCGGCGCCCACCATCATGCACGGCACCTGGTTCAGCACGGCGTGCGGCGCCGCCCGCCCGGACCGCTCCAAGAAGAGGACGTTCAGCCTCGTCAAGATGATGTCCCTGGGCGGCAAGAAGGGCCAGCAGGGCAAGCATCAGCCGCAGCATCAGCACCAGAACCAGCAGCAGAACCACCACCACCACCACCACAACAACAACATGCCGTTCACCATCCATTGTCAGATCGGGAAGGAGATCAAGCACATTTGCAGCAACTGCAGCCGTGGGAACGACACTCTGGATGGTGAGTGTGTGTGTGTGTGTGTGTGGTGAGGCTAGGTGCTATAGGTGTGTGTGTGTGTGTGTGGGGGGGGGGGGTGCTAGGTGTGTGTGTGTGTGTGTGTGTGTGTGTGTGTGTGTGTGGGGGGGGTGCTAGGTGTGTGTGTGTGTGTGTGTGTGTGGTGGTAGGAGGGGGTGTGCTGTGTTATGTGGCTCGGTCCTATTTATTGAAGTCGCTCGCACATGGATAACCTAGATCGGCGTGGTTCGTGTGTGTGTGTGTGTGTACGTACGTGTGTGTCGTTGAACGACGTGATTTAATGTCTTCCCGTTGTGCTGTGCGTCTCTACTCCTCATGTCTGTAGGCTGCATGTGTCGGCGTGCAGACATTAGGGGGCCAATATGCGATACATTACAAATATACATCGATGACGATGGGAGCAGATAGGATGGGAGCCCAAAAATAGACCAGGGACCTGCAGGTTTGTTTTGGTTGGGATCCATTTTCTTTTGTCTTTTTTCTTTTTTCCCTTTACTTTTTTTTTGTATTTGTCTGCAAAACAGGACGAAAGTCACTCTCTTTCCCCCCCCCCCCCCCCCCCTGAATTCAGATGTGTTGGGTGGTTTTCTTACATATCATGATGTCACATCTTGGGTCCCATAAGCAGGTCACTGCTGGGACCCAGGATGTGTTCCCATGTCACACAACACTGTGTTCTACAACAGCCATTTTGTTTGGTCAACCCAACAGGTGTGAATTAAAGACATTGGTGAGGAGTGGAGGCCCTGCAGTCACTGTAGTCCAATGCAAGCCTGGCCTACAAACATGGCCACTGCTTGTGATGCTTTAAATACAGCCACGTTGTATACTGTGTGTGTGTGATGATGATAGTTTGTGAATTTAGCAAGTCTGCCAGTAAGTCTTTTCCTACTACAGAGTCAGTCGGACACTTTGCAGTTATTTACCGCCGCTGTGCTTGACAGCGTGCGATTGTTTCTGAGGTGTAGCCTATTAGCTGAACATAATTATGGCCAAATGATTGATGTATGGGACCGTTATTTCCACTCGGTGTCTCGTAGTTTGGACCCATTCTGAGAAAGGACCGTCCCTCATGTTCAAGGTCTTTTTTTTCCTCCTCCTCCTCCTCCTCCTCCTCAGTTTTAAATCTCAAATGAAGTGATACAACTGTTTCAATAAGCTGGGGCTATTTATAGAGTGGTTTGGTGGCAGGGTTTCTAAAGTGTGTGTGTGTGTGTGTGTGTGTGTGTGTGTGTGTGTGTGTGTGTGTGTGTGTGTGTGTGTGTGTGTGTGTGTGTGTGTGTGTGTGTGTGTGTGTGTGTGTGTGTGTGTGTGTGTGTGTGTGTGAGACGTCTGCCTGTCACTTCTTTCTCTTGGCTTATTCTTTGGTCTTTGTTCGCAAGAATGTGAAAACTTATATAAGTTTTCATGTTGGCTTTGGTTGTCGCTGGTCTGGTCGGAAAGAGGATGACGACTGGGGATTGTTTGAAGGCGGCCGTATCTCACGCGTGTTTGACTTCTTCCTGTCGTCACGTTATGCGGCGCTTGCGACGCTATGCGTCACGCCGCACGCCGTTCCTCGAGAGGCGGCCTCTGCACCTCCATCCATCTCCTGCAGCCACCGTGTCACTTTGACCCCACAAGGCAAGGCTGACAACCGTCTGTATAATCTTGTTTCCCTATGTAGACCTCTGTCCATCATCTACAACTTCAGTCAGACCCTTTTTCCACCAGTCAATCTGACTCATTTCAGAACCCTCTTTAAAAAAAAATATATATATGTAAGTTTGGAGCTGATAAAGGGGGATGAAAGGGGCCGTGCCTAGTACAGCCATTGGCTGATATCCATCTGCCGGTGTCTTCAGAGGGCGTCTGTCATGTACCTCCTCGCCGTTCGTCTGCTCTTTTGTGCCGACGACTCCCTTTAATTCCCTCCATTGATTGTTCGTCAGCAAACACTGTAGTTCATTTGATTTCATTTCCTAATCAAGCGTCTTACCTTCCAGCCCCCTCCCCTCGTCCACAATAGGAATACACGTGTGTGTGTGTGTGTGTGTGTGTGTGTGTGTGTGTGTGTGTGTGTGTGTGTGTGTGTGTGTGTGTGTGTGTGTGTGTGTGTGTGTGTGTGTGTGTGTGTGTGTGTGTGTGTGTGTGTGGTGGCTGGTCGACGTTCATTCGAACGTACACCTCTGACAGCCGTTCGTGTCACGTTGTTGCGATGACTGAATTCCCCTTTCGTTCCCCGGTTTGTCTGCTCGCTTCGAGTCGGCTCCTTTTTGATGCGTACGAGGGGGGCTAAACCGCAGTGCTATTTTTAAGGGACGGAAAAAAAATGCGTCCCCAATGAAATGCTTATCCCGCCGGTTGAGCTTTCTCGAGAGCCATTCGGCGTCGTTTCTGCCCTCCGACTGTTTGCTGTTTTAGACTGTAAGCATGTCATGCATAACGCCGTCTGATGCTGGGGTCTGTTTTCCCCTCGTCAACAGGTTTTCCCCGTAGAATTTGAGCGGTGCACGCCAACTTTCCATGTCGCCGCTGTGCCTAAACTAGCGTCTTTTTTGTTGTTGTTGTCTTTGTTGTCCCAGCAGCCGAGGAAGTCGAGAGGCTGGCGGCCATGCGCTCCGAGTCGCTGGTTCCCGGCGCCCACAGTCCGCCGATCCGACGCCGGAGCAAGTTTGCCACTCTGGGACGGCTGCTGAAGCCCTGGAAGTGGAGGAAGAAGAAGAGCGAGAAGTTCAAGCAGACCTCTGCCGGTATGAGAACTCATTGTTTGCCCCAACTGTAAAAGTGTGGAAAGTGGAAAAGTGTGTGTGTGTGTGTGTGTGGTGGTGGTGTTGTAAACAAACAAAGTCTCTAATTACAAAAAAAATGGATTATCTCTAAGGTGTTTGCTTTCTTGACCATGAGATCTAGTGTGTACACACACACACACACACACACACACACACACACACACACACACACACACACACACACACACACACACACACACACACACACACACACACACACACACACACACACACGCGGGGTGCATATAGGTATGGGAAAACGTTGGCCTCCCAACACGGTAAAGGTGTGCGATGCCTTTTTCCTGTGTCATTTCCTGTTCCCGTGGCGATGCGGCTGTGCAGACATTTCCAAGGCCGCGGAGGGGTGACATGCGGCACCTGTTGGGTGAGGCTGCATGGGGTTGTAATACATGCTTTGCATTGCACTTTGAAGTAAAGGTTGTATGCTTGCTACACGGTCGGTCATGACATTGCAGCATCCGGTTCTAGAGTCTGGAGAGGTATATTATCAAATAATATTATATATATATAAAATATAATATTATTTAAAAGTGCCTTTGCCTTCCGTCTCTCTGCTCGAAGCTGCAGTCCGGTCCAGGCAGGGCCGGTATGGGGAAAGGACGCGTTCCCTTTAAGTTGTGGCCGTGCCTTTATTTCGCCTGGCTGGCGCTCTGGCAGTGTGATGGTAACCTGCTGTGGACCAGGTGCACAAGTGAAAATACATCCATGTTGTCACCACCCCCCCCCCCCCCCCCCCCCCCCCTATATACTCCACTTCTTCTTTTCAGTTGCTCTTTAGATAATAGAGCGTAGGCATTAAGGTGAATGGGGTCTTTCCACCAGGATGTACCGAGAGTGAGGGAGAGGTAGGGGAGGTGGGGAGGTAGAACGGCTTATTCTGACCTGGACAGAACGGGCTGTTCTGTTTTGGCAGCACCGGGTTTCGTGTGAACCTCTCGGCTTAAGATGAATCACTTTCTTTGTTGTTGTTTTGCTATATGAAGCCGTCTCCCTGGCCGTAATCTGGTCGCGTGTGTGTGTGTGTGTGTGTGTGTGTGTGCGTGTGTGTGTGCGTGTGTGTGCGTGCGTACGCACTTTCACTTACTGACCTTTCTGTATTTTATATTGAGTACGACTGCCTCTGCAGGACACTGCCGTCTTCTCAATCGCAAGCGAAGTGGAAGAGAACGGACGATGTTCTCATTGCAGTCAAACCGGTTTTACATGTCTCCTCTCCCTTCGGTCATCGGCTGTTCCTTCCATCTCATACCCCAAGCACCGCATGCAGTCCAACCACCGACTTCAGTATTTTTGAAGTCATTTTTTGGGTATGCGTTCCCTGTCGGCTAAGCTCTATTTTTAGGCACAAAAATGCTGATGCTGTTATTTTGGAAAAGTTAAGCGGGCTCACTCTTTCGATTTTTCTTTTTTTTAAAATGATTTTTTCCTCTACTGGACATTGTCCTTTGCGCACACTTTCAAGCGCCCTCCCAAGAGTTTTACCAAAGCGTGCATGAAAGGGTTTGCTCGTCATTGCTTTATGGTCGTGTGCTACACTGTAACTCTGATCCGGCAACGGGCAATAAACACAGAGCAACATGGGGGGGGGGGGGGGGGCTTTTGTTCTGAACACATTGCTGTCCATGCAGGAGGCTAGTGAACTCTCTCTGTCTCTCTCTCTCACTATCTCTCTCTCTCATCCATTCTTGTTCTTTTACACCCAACCCACCAGGGTTCGGTCTTACCGTTGGTCGTCATTTTTCTTCTTTCCAAATCCTCTTATTATGCCGCAGCGGTACCATATACCCCACCGCTGTGAATTGTTTTTATTTATTTTTTGGTGTGCTTGCCACCGGAGTTGTATTTCTCCAGGGCTGGGGTTCGCTGTAAAGAAAGTGTGTGTGTGTGTGTGTGTGTGTGTGTGTGAGCGCGTGCGCGTGTGTGTGCTCTCTCTCCGAGCTCCCTTTGTGGCCAAAAGCGTATTGTTGTGATGCAGATCCCTTCAGCGGTGGATGAATGCCACTCATCTCCGCCGGGTGATGCAGTGTCGGCCTTGGCTGTCCCCATGCATCAGTATTGATCCGGGTTTCTAACTGGAACGGTGCACATGCGATTGCACATTTGCCCGTTTTAATCGGCACACATAAGTCACCCGTTTATGGTAATGGCTAAGGTTGCAAATGTGTCAATAACCTCATGAATGCGTGGTTGGTAGTGGACTATTTACATCTCGTTGGCCTCATACGGAGGTTGTCCTAGTTTCCAAAAAGTCAGTTGGGCATCCAAATATTTCAGCAATTTCTCCCAAATATGTCTAGCGGATGAACACATTGCACATGTGGTGAATCGAGTCAAAATGTGTGCATTACTGCAGCGGCCACAGTAGTCTGAGCTACATTTCTGTAGTTGTTGTTGTTGTCGGCCATACTTCCTGCTCTGGCAGGGAGCGCAGCAGCCGCTGGGTCTGCAGATGTTGTCTCAGGTAATTGGACTGTGTGAGCACAGTTGGAGAACCAACAGATGTGCCGTGATCATGAGCACATGCAGAGCTCTGAAGCAGGGAGCGGGGTATTATTATTGTAATGATAATAATTATTTTTTTTACGTCGGGTGAAAGGGGGGGGTACAATGGCTAGACGGACTTGGCGGTGCTGATAATCTCACTGCAGTTTTTTTGTTTTTTTTCTTCATGCCTTAAGCCTGCACTGTGCAACTTCCAAACGCATTAGCATTTATTGTTTGTACTGCAGTCATCACTTTTGTGTAACGTAGTTTGAGTCATGCGTCGGTGTGGGTTTCAATCAACCCAGGGTTGTTTTGGTTTTTGCACACCCCAAATCAATTTGCCGTGGTGTGCGGCGAAACATCAAAGTTTCGGACCAAAGCGATGGCCGCGGCAGTGGAAAAAGTGACGTGCAGCTTCGGCGCGCATCGTCACGTGCAACTAGAAACTATCGTTGAAAAAATGGCATGCTGCGAGCGTTGAGTTTGGTATTTTTAAGTTGAAAAAGGAGAAGAATGGCGACAAGTGTCAGGGAAGTCAGCCGAGTGTCTTCTCGACGCATGTCTCAATCCTCATTGTTGGATCCATATCTTGACGTGTGGCATGTGAGGAATTGCGTCGGGGGGGCCCTCTTGCTGATATAAGGCCGCATGAAAGATTTAATGTGGCTTCTGCTAGGCTAAGGCTGAGTAAATTGCCTTTCTAAAAGCCTCCACTTTCAGATACCAAGCCCCAGGGCTGCTAGTGTGTTCGGCCTATCTGGGTCACTTCGCAGCGGAACATATTCCTTTTATAAGCTGCACACACGGCCTCCTCAAGTCAATACGGTCTGTATTCAAGCGGTCTTGATTTAATATGCTGTCAGCCAGGGTCTCTCCCCGATGCACCGAGGATCCAGGCCTCTCATCTCTGTGCAGATCAGGAGCTGCTGGACCAGGAAGTGGCACGGTCTGACACAGTCTGTCCAGAATGAGGCTGAACCCTGGCGTTTTGGAGTAGGCTGCTTTCATGCAGGAAAGACGAGCTAAGGGACCTTTCAGGAGTGAGGATTGAGACGTAAAGTTTTTTTAATGTAATGTGTTTTTTGTTATGTATCTTTTTAATAATATTGAGGGCGTTTTTAGGAAAACTGACCTTATTCAAAATGGTGTTTCAATGCTTTTACTATCGTTCTCGGAACAATATGACGAAACGGCGATGATTGCATAACTGTGCACACATAACGGTTATGTCATAAACCTTTTTAAAGTAATTACTTCTTACGTCTCCCTTTTGCACGCAATTGGAAGTTAATCTTTGCACATGTTTTCGCCGCTGCCTTTTCCTCCGCTTTTTGGCTTGAAGTCAGAATTGATGCTTTACGCGGGTTTTGGCGTAGACTTGAGGGGGGGGGGGTGACTTGACTTTAAAGACTGCAACATAATCCATACTCACAGGGGAGGTCCTCCGTTCAAATTGCAATTGTATTCACTTTCACTCGTTATCCAATGACACAAAAGGGGTTGGCCATGAGAAGAATAGACTTTATAATAATCCTCTTGCCAGATTCGTTCAGCTCAATATCTGTACAGCTATTAAAGGCTGCATTGATCTGTGCTGTTCTAAATTAGGACAAAGTAGAGGTTTTGATTTGAGTTCAAATTAAATGAACGATCCAGGTTATCTAATGTCGTACGAGACACAATGAATGAGCTATTGTCTGTTTTATATTTGTACATTAGAGGACTGGGTCTTTCTCAAATTAAGACCAAGGTTAGATCCTGTCAAATAAAAAAGGCTTACGTATGACCGCTCACATTAAAGGTACATAAAAAAAGCTCACTTTTAATTGGATACTGTTCAATAAACACAAGTGTGGGGAAGGGCACAGGCCAGCTCTTGACTTCCTGACTTGAATGTGTCTCGGGATGCTCGCGGTTTCCTGGCAACAGTGAGGAGAAGGAACCTCGACACCTCCGCCACCTTTACTTTCACTCTGAGAAATGAGGTTCTGTGTAAAACCCAGCCTGCTCGTTTTCCAACGAGTCTGCCGCCGAAGTGAGCCGTCAGCAGATATGCAGTTGAGATACTTTTTTATTTTTTTCCCCCCCGTCAAAGCAGCATTAAAGCATTAAAATGAACGACTTCAATGTCTAATTGCAGATCTTCTTACACCAACGCCAACGGCGCTTCACTTGACGGGACGCCGTGTTTCGTTTCGTTGCTAGTGTTTTGGTCTCCTCAAATCCCGGCCCCACCCTCCTCGCCTCCTCCTCCTCCCAAACTGCTTCACCGGACGAAAGCTTCTGCGCTCATAGCTTTTGCCGTTTAGGAGATGCTGAACATGTGCTGTCCTAGAGCAGTTGGTAATGAGGCGTGCTGTCAGATGATGGCTTGGCCCTGCTGTGGCCTTTTGGAACATTAGTCCACGGTATCCAAATAGTCGCCTGTTGATTTTAGTTATTTTTAATCCACCGGATTTTATTGAAGCAATTTATGTAAAAATATTGACAAACCATTGGTTTTGGTTACTTTTTTCAAATGCCAAATATTTGCTGCCTGCAGAAATTCAGGTATTTGGCCAGGATTATCTTCTTACATCATTACAAAATTAGTACTTTAGTTTTCCATGGCTGCTCGTCACAAAACAAGCAAATTCAAGGAATCGTTTTGGCCTCTAGCACAGTTATTTACACCGCTTTATAGGCACAACGATAAATCAGAAAAAGAGAATTGATCGCGGAGTCAACAGTGAAAATAAATAACATGGATGGTTGCAGCCCTGTTTGCTACTAAAAGCAAGGGGACAGGAGAGGTCAAGCCAGTGGGCTGTCATAAATCCCCCCGTGAGGTGCTCTTGGCTAGCCATGCGCATGTGAAGACGACGGCGCAGCAGCATCACAGCAGTCTTGTGATCTGTCCTCTTCCCAAAGCAGCCACAGCACCTGCGGGGTCCGTCTGGCGCAGTGTGCTCCAGTGGTCTCGCCCGTCCTCGTCTCACGTTCCTAATTGGCTCCTTTTTTGCAGGAGTAGTTTTTGTTTTATTTCAATTTTTAATTTCTGTAATTTATTACGGACATGCCGTTGCACCGCCTTTGTTCGGTGTGGTGGTTTGCAAAAACTGTGTGTGGCTCATCTGCTGGTACCTAACACTGTCTGACAATCTTGTTTTTTTCTCGTATCTCTTATTAATGGCCTTTGAATTCGATTGAAACAGCATTAATAAAAAATAATTTGGACGAGCTGTCTGTATGACAAATGGCTACCATCCTGACAATAATGCGTCATGCAGTTTTTTTGTATTGTTGTAGAAAATAATAACCGATGTTTAGGTTATCTTGTGATCCAAGATGAACAGTCCAGTGACAAATACAATAACATTAACAACCTTACTGCCTTTTTTAAAAAGTATTGTAAGTACTGTAAAAACAATAAAAAGTGTGTGTGTATGTGTGAGATGGTCAAAGTGCATATGGATTGTATTCCGCATCTTACTTTCTTTGTTTTGTTTCCACTCCTCAGCTCTGGAGAGGAAGATGTCAATGAGACAAAGCAGGGATGAGTTGATCAAGAGGGGTGTCCTCAAGGAGATCTTTGAAAAGGGTAAGTTGATCCAAGTACAGACACAAAGTGACTGGGTTGAATTGGTGTGACACTGCGAACCATCAACTGATATGCATGTTGTGCATTGTCCGATGTCCAAGCTAAAAGTAGACTGCAGGTGAAACTATTAATGCTGGAATCAGACGACACAAATTCAGCCCGATTCCAGCATGATTTTGGCATTGCAGACAATGAATCAGCCAAGACTGGTTCACTCTAGTGGTTGACTCCGTCGAGGTACTTTAGCCTAATAATGTGTGTTTGTGGTGTCGGCCATGCTTACAGACCATAGCTTACATTTCTGCCAAAGACACAAGACTCCACGTTCATTACAAGGTAGTCACTCGATTTCCCTCCCATTCCTCCAATTCTTTAATTTTCTCATTATTTTGAGGTGATGAGTGTCTCAAGATGGCTGCATAATTAGTCCATAAAGTCATCCAATCAATCAATCCCTGCAGACTTCCACACTTAATTTTATTTATTTATTTTAAAAATCTGATTAGCAGTGATGTCCAGCTATTAATGACACGAGCCAGGAGGATGGTCATTTCAAGGTTATTTGCGTGATTTTGTGTTTATTTTGTATTTTTATATATGCTGATGGAGAATATGCGTAGAGGCAGTCTTTCTTTTTTAAGTTTTTAATGGCCGGTTTAAATAACATGCTTGGATTCCAATTGGTGGGCGCTCCAGGGGAGGATATTTAGGGCAGACGGCCGGGCGCGTCTTCGTCTGTCAAGATGCCTTGGATGGTTGAGAAGGTCCAACAACCTCTGTCAGGATTTGCGAAGCACAGAGGTCTCTTTAGGAGCTCAAGCTGCTTCAAGTTGCCCAAATCCTCCATCTGTAATTTCTTGGAAATGCACATCATTTAGTCTAGTGCGTTGTTTTTTTTATATTTTTTTACTTTTTTTAATTTTTATTACGTCATTGTAATTCCAAGTCTTACTGCTGGTCTATCTTCTGAGGCGATGGCATTTTAGTGTATGAAAGGATTTCGATTTGTTCATTGTTTATGGTAACCGGTAAAGGTAACGCACATTAAAGTGTATGTGAATGACAGACAATGTCTGTGCTAATTTGACATGCCATCCTACTGCTTCTTCATGTTGCATATCTTATTCTACGAACCAGGGTCCAACATTATCACTGAGAATTATTATTTTATGTAACCCTGCATTTTTTTTACCTCTCAAATCTATCAGCCATTGGCTGGTGGCAGGTGTTAATTGTGGATCCTGTTAAGAACTAAATCGTTGGATGAACCTTAAATGGGCAAAAAGATTACCTGATGTGCTTCACTGTGAGTGTGAATACATCTGGATATGATCTGGCATAAATTGCCAAAGGTCTATCAAAATCAATGTAACCAGACCACCAGCATCTACAAGTCTCTGATGTATACATCCCCTTTTAAAGGTCATTCATAGTAAGGCTGATGTTTGTCATTGCGCCCGAAATCCTGGTAAATCAAATGGTTGTCATGGATAAACTGGAGATCTCAGGGCTTTCTGAAATGTGACTTTACCACAATAATGCCCCCAATTTACCTGTTTGCTCCAAATGACCCTCACCTCAAACGAGTCTGCGTTTTCTTTTCTATTTTCTAAAGCAACCTAAAATACATTGTATTGTATTGGAAGTGAATCTTAAGCGCGCCCCCCCCCCCCCCCCCCCCATAGCTACAAACTCCTGAGACACACAATTTTTTTGCACTTTTCGCCAATGCAGTGAGTTCCTGTCATTTTTTTCCCCTCCTCTTTTGTTGTGCTGGAGTGGAAACTGTCAGGCTTCAGTTGATTGATGCGCCGTGCCGAGATCAATTTTATTTTCTCTCGCTGTTGTTTTCAAAGCACCACTGTATTGAAAAGACTGTGTTAGGGACCGCAGCATGCAGTCTGTCTACAGATGTATGTATAGGTCGGCTACAGACTTCAAAGGAAGTGATGCTAGCTATGCATGTTCATTAGTTTCAGTCATCGTAAAAAAAAAAAAACAGAACGGTAGTAAAAATAGCATTTGCAAGTAGCATTGTCAGCCATCTTGTGTGTCATGTAACGCAAATCAAATGGTTTTCAGTGCTATGAATAGAATACAAAAAGGTGTGTGTGTGTGTGTGTGTGTGTTAGAGAACGATATATATTCAATAGCATTCTTTTTTTTCTTTTTCCCCCCTTTTTTTTAAGCAACAGTTGAATTTCGATCCTCCATGGATGGCGGCCTATGCACTCAGGAGCCCTCCATCAAGTCCGCGATGGTCCGGCCGGCCAAGAAGTCCTTCACGTACCCGGGAGACCTCCAGAACACCCCGGCCAAGCCCCCGCTGTACCACAAACAGCCCCCCGCTCTCCCTCCGAAGCCCTTCTCCAGGATACCCAACCACGGCACAGGTGACTAACCCCTCTGTAGTACTGCAGTGCATTGATTTGAGTGTGTATTTGTTTCTTTAATGATTTTTTTCAATTTGTTTCTTTTTTTTATTCCGACTGTCCTGTACTTGCTGCTGTGGCACCCGATTTTCCCCTCTGGGTTCATTCTTATTGTAACGGCGGCTTTACCTAAAACGGCGTAATTGACTGTTGAGGAGATACACATTTTAAACTGTGTTGCTGCGGCTCAGACTTCGTTGTTAAATATTCTAACGCTGCAGGTCTTTACTGCGGATATTTATTGTGTCCGGGTTTGCTTGTTTGGCCGCGTAAGCCGCGATTAAGTCTATTCTGTTTGGGTCCCACTTTCTCCCGCGACACGTGCGAGGGATTAAAGTAGTCTCATTAGAGTCCCCCGGTGGTAAGGTCAACTAGGCTGTCATTGTCAATCTGTGGCTCAGTGAGGAGGAGCATTACCCTGGCCTAATTCCCACCTCCCTGCCCTGGGAAGGTCTCAGAGTCCCGGCCCTCCTTGTCCGCCAACGCTGCGGTTTTAGTGCTAATTACCAATTGGAAACTTCCAGAACACGTTTAATGAAGCAGATTTAGTTCATTTGAAATGTAAGAAAAAAGAAAAAAAAGTGAAATCTTCGATCACGTTTGACTTTCCGTCCTCAAATCGTTTTTTTGCTCTCCATAACCGCCTCCCGTCTAGATTCTTGCCAGCTCATCCGGCTGCCCTGCATGCCCGGCGGCAAGCTCTCCCCTCCTCTGCCGCCCAAGAAGGTGATGATCTGCATGCCGCCCGTCGACTCCCTCCTCTCCTCCTCCTCCTCCTCCTCGGTGTCCCCCAGCCCGCTGGGCTACCCCCAGAAGTGTCCCCCTCCGAAGGGCCTGCCGTCCCACCACCACCACCACCACCCCGCCGCGGCCCTGCTGGCCTCGCAGCTGGCCGGCCTCTCGAGCCTCCACCACCAGAGCCACGGCCACCCGCTGCAGCTGCAGTACGGCAGCGTCCACCGGCCCAGCCGCATCATCGAGGAGCTCAACAAGACGCTGGCCCTCTCCATGCAGAGGTTTGAAAGGTCTGTGGAACCTTGTGGTTGTGGTGGTTGTTGTTGTGGTTGTTGTTTGTTTGGGCACCCTCCAACTCCAATATCACACTTGCATGCGTCCACTGTTGGACGATTCTTTTATTTAACCAGGCAAGTTGTCGAGGACAAATTCATACTTAGAATGGCGGCCTTTTCCCTCGAGTGGCAGACGCCGCTTGAGGGAAAAGGGTCCGAAATATAAAATGGTTAAGGATACGAAAACACAGAAGAAGCGGACATCGGTAAAACGTCAAAAACAAGCACAGGCATGAAAACACATGAGCATAAACAACTGGAGACATGCATATAAAGCATAACCACATTCACACAGGGTAGGATAAACAAAAGGGGAAATGAACCAGGGGTATCTTGAAACCAGGCCTGTACCAGTGTTGTACTCATGGTGGTGGTGGGGGGGGGGGGGGGGGGGGTGTGATACCTGCTGCCTCCTGGTAGAAGTTTGAGGCCCAGCCGTCTCCATGTTTCTGGAAATGATTGGGGTCAGGATGCTGCGGCCCCCAATGCTACTGATGTGGCCATATGGCCTACTTTAGTGTGTGTGTGTGTGTGTGTGTGTGTGTGTGTGTGTGTGTGTGTGTGTGTGTGTGTGTGTGTGTGTGTGTGTGTGTGTGTGTGTGTGTGTGTGTGTGTGTGTGTGTGTGTGTGTGTGTGTGGTAGGTAGGCAGGCAGGCGCCCCTCTAGCAGCTGGCCTGACATAACATGACCAGCTGCTCCATACACAGGCGGGTTTCTTGGTATTCAAAGAGTGCGGAAGGGAATGGCGGATCTGGTATTATGTAACCGCAAGCCACATCGAGACGTTTTTCTTTGTTATTATCGCCACCAGAGACATTCAAACCCCAAATAGAAGGAGTACTAACCCGATGTCGGTTACAAATTGTCCAAATGCTTGGAATGCTTTGATTCATGTTCGCCACAAAATGCTGTGTGGCTTTACATTCTGGGGAGTCCACGTTTACACTCCACTTCTCCGCACATTTTCCCTCCGAGATTTTGTTTGTTTGGTTTTGTTGGTGTCGTCTGTCTGTCTTTAGCCAGTCTGGCTTACCGGATGTAGGTTGTTGGCATAACCCGCCCAAGTTTGCCATTTGGGCGACTGTAGGAGTTTTTTTTTCCCGTATGCCAGAATGATGGCGAGTTGAGCCAGACCTGTGGAGATGGGTCTGGCTGTGCGACGTTTACGGGTAGTCCACTAGTGACGCATGTTCGACATGCATTAAAACACACTTCAAAAAATGGTGTAGCGGCAGGCGGCTGACCTCATTTAGGTGAATCTAGGTTAACCGTACCCTAACAAATAACAAATTGGCTCATCTCTTGTCCCTCTCAGTTCCAAGACCAGGTCAATTTAGAAACGGCAGTCTTCATTGAAGTTCAATTGAAGTGTGTGTGTGTGTGTGTGTGTGTGTGTGTGTGTTGTTTCTGTTCTAGTTCTGCGCTGCACGGGGGCGGTCAGTGCTCTCTGCTGGACAGGAGAGAGGTTCCCTCGGTGATGATCGACTGCGAGGAGGACAAGGAGAACGTCCCCAGCGAGTCGGACTACGAGGACCTGCCCAGCATGTACAAGGACGAGGATGACGACGAGGACGACGACGAAGACGAGGACGACGACATATTCACCAGTACGTTTTGCCCACGGCGACACTTTATAACTGGAGTTTTTATTGGAACTATATAATTACACACAACTTCAAATAACTTTATACTTTGTTTGCGCGGCGCAGGGTTCCAGTACAGTTAAGACACGCGAGACCGACAACAAAATGTCCGAGTCCAGTCTAAAATGTCCAAGTACAAGGGGCCACTTAATGGTTAAAATAAACAGTGTAAATTACTACGACATTTAGGGCATAGTTGCAAATTAAAGTGGGTACTGCACAGGAAAATGTATTAATATTTAAACCTTGTGACTTGCTCAAATCCACGTCCTCTCCCCTCACTATTTCGTACACAAGGTCATCTCAATGTTATTTGCGTGTCTATGCCTATGAGTCTTTCATACAAACCATGAAGAAACATTCTGTGTATATATCTGCTCAAAGTGTAGTATTAAAGCATGGATTTAGAATCAAATTCAACACCAACATTTATTTTGCATAGACTTGGGGAAAACCGGTACGGTCGACTCCACTACTAGTTACAGTGCAGCAGTACAACACTGTGGAATGGGATGGGAGGGACCAGTGAATGGGGTGGGAGGGGCCAGTCATTTGAAAGGTGGCACATGACATACGGTCGAAAATATCGAGCCGTGCTCTGCAGATTTTTGCCAAAATGCTTGTAACATTTGAGTTGGGCTATTTCTGGTGGGGACAAGTCATGTGTTAAAGACGGACTAGTGCGACGTTCAAAGATTTGACGGTGCACCGCGGATGGGTGTGGTGGCAACAGGGGTGGCCAGGTATTTACCCGGGGGCGACCCCCGGCGTCCACTTCAGTACACTGGTAACGGGACCCCTCTCTGCCCCCCCCACCCCCCCCCCCCCCCCCACATACACACACACACACACACACACACACACACACACACAGGCACCCTGGCCCTGAAGGTGCTGAGGAAAGACTCACTGGCCATCAAGCTGAGCAATCGGCCGTCCAAGCGGGAGCTGGAGGAGAAGAACATCCTGCCCATGCAGACCGACGAGGAGCGGACCGAGTCCAGGCAGCAGATCGGCACCAAGCTGACACGGTGAGAGAGAGAGACCGGGTCCGAGTCCGAAATTATCTTTTTGAATTTTGTCTTTCACCTGCCGGAGTGGAAAAATCTACCGGCCAAACAATTGTTCGGATACGTAACCCTGATGTTTTTCGAGTCCTCGTTCAGCATTGTACGAGTGGTACAAACCATCGCTGCCATCAAATAGGACACGTGCATATAGCCTTTTAGATATAATTTTGAATAATATATCCCCCCCCCCCCCCCCCCCCAAACAGCTACTGGGCGACGGCGCAGCGCTTCACAGCCAAACAGTCGCTCTCATGTTGCCCTGTTAATGGCCTGATACCCTGACAAGCACAAACTGTAAATGTGAACTTTTTCACTAGAAACTGTTATACACACACACACACACACACACACACACACACACACACACACACACACACACACACACACACACACACACACACACACACACACACACACACACACACACACACACACACAGACAAAAAAAAACACCTACTCCCCCTCCATGATACGCTCTCCCATATCCTTAAAGTAAAGCACTGAAAATGGAGCTGACCTAATTTCGGCAATGCATCAGTTCTCTCTCTCTTTCTCTCTCTCTCTCTTTCCTGCCTGCCATCTTCCCTCGCTGACTGAATCACCACAGTGATACATGTCTTGTGATCCTACACACACACACATGCACACTCTCTTGTGCACACAGGCCGAGGAGCCAGGCCGGTTATTATGTGCACATTTCAGTGCCGTAGCGTGTCTTTTTTACATGAATCTCGCGCAGACCACACCGTAATCAAAATTGGTCAAGGCTGTATTCACTGCAGTCTGGCGGCTGTGGGAACACCGGAGACATTTAGGTGCTAGAGAAGGAACCAAAACGGTTTCCCTTCAAAATCGAAGACCTAGCTAGCATTGAAAAAAATAATGAAAGAACTGTGAGGAATAGATAACACGGTTGCCAGAAAAGGGGAGGGACTGTTGTCTCGAGCGATTTGGCGCGCACGCCACTACACCCCCCCACCCCCCACGCCGCCTGTTCCCACAAGGCCTTCTGGCTGCCTGGCTCGTCATGTTCCCACCCAGGTCCTCCTGTACAATGTCATCACATGCACGGTTCTAAATGCGGCGTTGTATGCCAGCCGCATTGTGCGCATTCAACTGGCGCTCCCTCCGCGCCAGGCCGAACACAAATTGATTTCACGCATGCTCATCTAGACCACTATGACCGCAAAGTTCTCAAGTTTCTTTTTTTGGTCCCCCCTTTTAGACATCCACAATATTTCGTTTTTTTTATACCCATCCATTACTTCTTATTAGGTTATATTTTAATATATAAACGGCATATGTACTGTCTCTACACCATGCTGATTTCATATAATTTGCTAATAATAATAATATAATTTGTATTATATTTGTGTTGCGATGGGACGGTAGAAAAGTACTAATCGCGATGGAAACATCTCACGATCATGACATCATGGTGAATTAATGAATTCTCTCATTGGGATAATTGCGACTCAGTAACCCTAACGCTATCTCACATTCTTGCTCCACTACTGCCTCTCAATATCCTCCTCATCAAAATCTGTCCCCACTATTATTTTATCGTTATGGCTTTATCAATGCACAAGATCAAGCTGTATGTAACGCATGAATGATATCCGATCAGATATCAATATGTGCCGCTTGTAATGCTCCAGACATACAGTTGAGCATCGTGTTACGTAATATGATGAAAGGGAAATCACGACATGGGCGAAGACGGGGCTGCCGTGTTTGTTTACATGACCGGTCGACGCATAATCATCCCGCTCTCCTCTCTTTTTTTGCGCTGCGACAATTTGTTATCGGACGCCGCTCTCGACGCCAAGACATCTGAGTGTTGGACTGGGGGGTGCAGGGGCCCTTTGGTCTGATTGGCCCCTGAATAGGGGGGGGGGGGGGGGGGGGGGGTGGGGGTTGGCTGCAGCCACCATACACCTACGCCCGACAAACCATCTTCTCTTCGCTGCCTATAGAATCACGGCTACTACACCCCCGAGCTTTTCCCGTGTCCTGCTCAGAAATTAGGTGATGCGACGATTGAGACAAAGCTGCTCATTTAGATCAATTATGAATAAGCCAACCACTAAAAGAACGACGTCGCTCGTGTGCCTTCTCTCGCGCTCACGTCGGCACATGCACATGTCGCAGAGCCCGTGGGACGCTCTCCCTCGTCTCTCTCTCCGAGCCAACATGCAGCGCCATTGGCCGAGGGCCGCATCTCCAGGCGTCTACTTACCACCAACCCCCCCCCCCCTCCTCCGTCACATACAGCCTCAGTCCTCGGGTGCCGTCCCAGGAACGGTACACTTGACTTGAGGCCATTTTGAGCCCCGCAGTACCTGCGTTGTCCTCAATCCAGGAGGCTTTGATGGAGACTAGTTAAGCTTGTGCTTTTCAAAGCAAGAGGGAAGTAGGTGGCGTGCACAAAAACAACTGCTCTCAAAACTACTTCCACATTTTCTGGAAAGTAGTGGACAGTTGACGTATTTTTTTTAACGGTGACATGCCAGTTTCGATCTGCATTATGCATTTTTGCTGATGCCCACGTGTCTGTCACACTTAAGACATGACGCACACAAATGTCAAGGAAGAGAAAACAAGTAGCTTCCTTTTTGAGTCGAGACGTGATCAGTCATGTGTTAGTTGACCAGTTTAGCTGTTCTTTTTTTAAACTTGTTAAATGTTAGTTATCCGTTAAATGTTTGCCCAGGTTTACCTTTGGACCATGACGGTTAATGAGGTTGATGACGATAATGATGTGACTGTTGTAAAGTAGGTTTATTTTGCGTTGGGCATTGGATTGTACGCATTGATTGTGGAGTGTGGTTGGCGAACCATAGTGCCTTAATCGTTCAATGAGTTTTACACAAGGTTGTTCTTGTTTCTTTTAGGCGGTTGAGTCAAAGGCCGACGGCTGAGGAGCTCGAACAGAGGAACATCCTCAAACGTAAGTGGATTCTCTTCCAAATGCAGTGCGCACTGAGCACCGCTAGAAGTCTCCTATAATTGTATCCTCTTTTTATTTTGACAATTTATTTTTGTCACCAACTGCCACCAATATTTACACCTGCTTGGGGGCAGGTGTAAATATTTAGTAAGTGCTATGTAAGAACGTGTGTGTGTGTGTGTGTGTGTGTGTGTGTGTGTGTGTGTGTGTGTGTGTGTGTGTGTGTGTGTGTGTGTGTGTGTGTGTGTGTGTGTGTGTGTGTGTGTGTGTGTGTGTGTGTGTGTGTGTGTGTGTGCGCGCTGCAACCAGTTTTGATTTTAGTAATGCGCCAACCCCGACTTGGTAAACACTTATAGGGCTTATAACTAGACGACGTTTGAACTTGCGCATCTCTTGCCTTTTTTTTGTTCTGGGGTGAGGGGGGCAGAACTGAGAAGGGCAGGCTAGCTGCGGGTCTCTGTATGGGAGCAGTGTCCAGGGGCAGTGGGCTCTGTAGCCTCCTGCCACAGACTCTATTCTCTCTATTGATTCTAACCGCAGCCCCTTGCTCTCCCGGCGGCCCGGCGTGATTGGCAGAGAGGGTTGTGGAGGAGGGTGCACTGGTAGACTCAGACTCCCTGAGTGACGCGTTGAGCTCCTCAACTCGTCACACAAAAACACACACATACATTTTATTACGGCACACATTCTTGATGGGACACTCGGATGATAAGCAGTCAAGCAGAGGATTTAAGATGTGGAGTTTTGTGATTCAGACCCGTTATCCAACCCAAGTTACTGTTTAGTTTTTTTTCTTTAGTTTAACATTTCTTTTTTTTATTTCTGTCTTAAGAAAAAGTTTGCTTTTCTTCGTAGCTGGAATGCAAATTCCGTTGTTGTTGTGTACAGGAATACCGACGACATTTTACGATTTCCTGAAGGACATGAATGCACATTTGTCGGCCAACTTGACTACTCGACACACACACACACACACACACACACACAGAAACCCAACAACGCTGCGTAGCCCCTGATCCCATCCATGTGTTTCTCCACAGCTCGCAACGAGCAGGAGGAGTTGGAGGAAAAGCGGGAGCTAAAACGAAGGTTATCGCGGAAGGTAAGCCCTAAAATAGCTTGCGACCAGAAAAAAGAAAGTGCAACAACATATTGAACGCAGCACGCCGGCGCTCACTGTTCCTGTAAGTGATAAAATGGGCCACTTTTTTTTCTTTTTTTTTTCCCTGCTGGGCCAAATGAGCACCTGAGTTATGATGACTCATGATGAGACGAGATGTGAAGTCAGCGGCAGGCCCCGCTAGCAATGCCAGGCCTGCATGCCCTTGGCTGTTCTCCACGCCCTTGGCCCTTTAGTCCATGGCAAGATGGCCTCCGTTTCATACAGAGCGCGTCGACGCACGTCCGCCTTTTTAACGTCACTGCTGCTGTTTTTTTTTTTTTTTTAACGGCGTATCTCGCTGTCGCGTGCTGCGCAAACCAAAGCTGTTTTCAATTGTTTTGTTGTGAATTTATCATCACGGTGTCATCGCGCTGAGGGAAAAGTGTCCCGTGTTTGTACATTTCAACGCAGACACGCTGGACTTCATCACCAGGGTGAAATCTCCCGCTCTGGAAAATTAACAGCCGGGGTTATGCGACTGTGAAGGGCGTTTTTTGCGTTTACCGTGCGGGTCGAGCTATTCAGTCCATCGTGTATTATATCTGTCGTTTCTCCTCCTTTTTCTCAGCTGAGCCAGAGGCCCACCGTGGAGGAGCTGAGACAGGCCAAGATCCTGATCCACTTCAGTGACTACGTGGAGGTGTCAGACGCCCAGGACTACGACAGGAGGGCCGATAAGCCGTGGACCCGTCTGACGGCAGCCGACAAGGCCAGTATCACGGGAGGGCAACGCCTCCTGCGATCCCTTTTCACCGTAGCTCTTTTAGTTCTTTCGTCCACACGTTTTGTTGTTAGTATTTTTTAATTTAACCATGACTATGTTGAGGACCGATCATCTTTTGTGATGAAAAAAAAAAACTGACTGACTAAAAAAGACCACCATGACCTCGCCTCACATGTAACCGACGTGTACATAATTTATCGGCTCATCCTCGGCTTCCCCTGCTCACTCACACACGTGCGCACACAGCGTGTACAGCCTCCGTCAGTACACGCCCTCGCCGCTGCTCCCTGGCCGACCTTTGTTGCGTCAACGCGGCGGTCCCCCTCGACCGTGTAACTCGTAGGACCCACCAGGTCAGGTCATACCTGGGGCCGACTCTTGCATAACCCCCCCCCCCACACACACACACACAATGTGCCATAGCTTACGCAACAATGGCTATTCCTTTACATAAGACCGGTCCCTCCGAACACACCCTGTGCTCTGCTGTGAGATGGTTTGGAGCGGCAGCGAGGGGCGCTAGCAGCCTGGCGAGTTTCTGGTTTCAGGTCTCCTGTAAGCGTTTTTCTTTACCCAAGGCCAGAGACGGGGCGAGGCACGCGGATTACAATGACATCCACATGGCAGCGGCTGCCCCCGTCCCTGATGTTGGCGCATGAATTCATGGCTGAGATGGATTAGAATTGGTGGCCCTGGGCCCAGTGGACATGATGCTTGGACAGACTATTCAGACTCCTCTCTTTAGTGTGTGTCTGTGTGTGTATGTCTGTGTCTGTGTCTGTCACGCATCTCTGCCACCTCTCGCTCTGTCTCAAGTTCATTTTCTGTCCTCTACAGGCAGCCATACGAAAGGAACTCAATGATTTCAAGAGCAACGAGATGGAAGTACACGAGTCAAGTCGCCATTTAACCAGGTATGGCTCACCCGTGCCGATCGCCGAAAGCCATCGCATTCAGCCATTTTAAGTCCAAATGTAAAAATGGCGTGGAGTACCTAAATAAACGTGTGCTACAATATTTAGTCAAAACTATTGTCTAAAGGAGTGGTTCCCAAACTCTTCTAAACCATGGCACCCCTTTACAGTTATTTTTTTCCCAAGGTACCCCAACCCACAAAAACAAAAATGTTTGTGTAACACCCATTCATTAAACATGCCGGGCTATGTTCAATTAGGTACGAAATTAACAGAAGAACCCTTCTCTTATACATGTAAGGCAGGCAAATGCTGAAAATAAACAGCGGATAGCTGCATTCTACCATTACATTTTAAGGCACACCTCAAGATCAAATATGGCAACAGATGGCAGAAATACCCATGCAATACTTGAAGTTTAGTATATCTAAATGTTCATTAGTTGTAATGTTTAACATTTAAAAATGAAAGTCAGCAGAATTACATGATACTGTATTTTATTGATGCTATGTTGCTGGCAAGTTGATGTTTGCATCACATGACATTTAAAATTGTTTATGTAAAAAAAAAAAGTAATGAAACAGTAGTAATGGTGTTATTTTACTATACATACGGTAATGTTTTACTCAGAAGGGATAATTACAGCACAAGCGTTACACGGAGCCTTATCCAAAGCACTGACATCTCCAGGTGTTGCGTGATGAGGAGAAATTGTTCAATTTACAATGGAGGCTGTCAATCCCATTACTTCAAATATTATAAGCTTAAACTGTTTAGGACTGTTTGCCCATAAAGAGATTTAATATGAGAAACGATGGTCGGGACAAAATCAGGACTGAGTGGGTTGTCGTAAGCAAACAAAGCACACAATGTAACTTCACATGAATGTACTGATAGTTGCTAGTTGCGTCAGTTGTAATTTAATGTGCTGTTTTTGTTGACTGGGGTGTTTACCCACGGTATTGAATTGTCACAACCGACGGCACAACACAGTACTCGCATCTTATTTTATTGAGACCTTACTCCACATATTGAACTAAAACAAAATGTGAAAACCACGATGGACTGTCTTGGATGGCCCAGTCAAGTGACACTTATTTTTTAGTATAGCACTGACCACTGCCGCGCTTCCCTTGCTGCTAAATAGGGGCGTCAACATTTGAAATCCATGAATAGTAATTGTATCGGTGTTCAAATGTTAATTTAAAAAAAGTTTGTGTATGGCAGAAAGTTAGACTCGGCAGGTGAAGGGGGAAGTCGGCAGGCTATAAAAAAAGATAAGATGATGTTACGGCACCCCCAGCCTGTTGTCACGGCACCCAGCTCGGCACCCAGTTTGGGAAACACTGGTCTGTAGTGTGCCCCAGTGAGCTCTAGCTAAAATGATGAAATGCAAATGCTTCAAAGCATTTCTAAGATGTATATATGATTTATGTCTGTTCTGTCTTGTCTCTCAAAGGTTTCACAGACCCTAACAGACCACCACTGTCTTTGAGGGAAGCCAGATGGGGGCTCTCCTCCACTGAGAACCTTAAGTGCTGGACAGTACCTGATGACCACCCCCATCCCTCCCGCCCCTCCCTTTCTACGACGAGGCCATGTCTTCTGAAATGCCTTTTGCCGAGACCCACGCAACACAACTCGAGTTGTCGGTACTACACCCAATTTGTAGAAAACACACCTACAACTACTACTACTACTATCCACCAGAGTAGTGCACAAAATGGGCCACCCCCCCGCCCCCCCCCCCCTTCCCAACACACACCGCCTCAAAACATCCCCCTCGCTGAGCTCCTGGGCAGGGCCACAGATGCCTCTGTGGTGGACCGGACACTCGGACAGTGGCAAGAGTTGGTAGTTTTAAAACTATTTAACCCTCTTATCCATCCTTCCTCCCCCGTCCAGCGGGTGGGGGCATGTGAATGAATGTGACGGATATGGCAGGGCTGGCTTTGATGACCTCACAACCAGTGCCTGAGATGTACGCCTGCGATGGATACTCTGACGGGAGCCACTAACGTCTCGCTTTGGGAGACAGTGGGAGGGAGTGGAAGGGAATCCGGCTCCTCAAGCTCAAATCATGTGCAATATTTTCTGTGCTCTCCTTAGATCCAAGCGCCATCTAGTGGTCTCCCTGTGTTATTGCCACATAGCCCCAAGTATTCCCCCCCCAGCCTCTGGTTTGTGCAATTCCCACTGTACTGAAGAGGTTGACATCAAATTGCTAACTGTGAATTTGAGAGTTTGGGCAGTGCTTATGCTCTCTACAATTGTACATTTTGTTTATACTATGGTAGGGAAGTATCATTTAAAGAAAAGGAAAAAAAACAACATACTATACTATATTTAGTTTTGTCCGAAATAAATGATAAATGTTAAATCTTTTTTTTTTTTGGGGGGGGGGGGTGCATTTGGCAGATACATTATGCATACGTTTATTGCTTTTTTTAATATTATTTTGTCCGTTCTTGATTGTTCATCATAGAGGCACTTTTGGATCTGAATTGATTTTGAACTCTTTCATGTACTTCAGGGGTCGTCACATCTTGTTGTGACGAAGCGCAGGGCTCTCCATGCTGTTGTTTTTGTAACGTTTGTGTCTTCATTTGCAGCTGCGTTTGAATGACGCATCTCTCAACCGATGCGCTGAGGTCCCACACTCCGCTTGTGCATTCATACTACGTTTGTACGCTTTTTAAATGAGCAATATGTGTCTGTAGAGAGAGGAGAGTGAGGACTGCAGGTATTTTAGCTTTTTATTTATTTTTTTACTCTTGCTTGCTTGCCTCCCCTTGTTTTAGGGTTTAGTTTTTTTATACTTTCTATTAACATGGCCTATATCAGCAGGACTTTGGGGGACCTGATTCAACACAAGTTGGCAGATTTTATTGAACGCAGTTGTAAAAACCCATTGATAACCAATCTTTTAAAGGCCAAAGTATCCAGTACATTTGGTAGAACACGAAAATAATATAGCCTTTTTAAAATTTTAACCACCGGAAGGGTTTGCATGGGGAGAGTTTAGTTGTAAAAAAGAAAAAAAAGAAAGTGACTGTGTTTAATGGTCAAGATTCATACATATTAATAATTGTTTTAGTTCTGTTCTAAGCCAATTTGCTTTGTGTTTCAAATTGTCCTGTTACCAGTCCATTACTGCTGATAAGCTATAGCGTATACAGGCGCAAACTATTTTAAGGATTTTTTTCGTTGCATTATTGTACACTGAGGTAAATTGGAGCAAATAAAAAGGCTCTAGGCCATCCACTTTATTGCATTTGTCAAAGGAAAAAACAAAAGAAAGCTCATTTTAAAGATTGCTAGCATGGCAGAACAGAACTGGGACATGGCACTTAGTTTTATTTATGAAGATGTACAATTTTTGGGATCAAATTTGGAGCAATTATCCTCTAGACCTAGTTAATGGGTTGCCCTTAGAGTCCCTGTTTTACAATGATTTGTTTTGTATTTGATTTTTAACTCTTTTCCCCCCCCCCCCCTCCTAAGTTTCAGTACACAACTTGGATTATAAGATGGTGTTTTGCGTTAAAACCGCCAGCTTCCATGTGATTCCAGCATCATGCCAACATCACAGCTTAGGACATTAGTCATATGTTCAATACAAAATTGTTTATCTAAAAACTCACACGATGAATTCTCTTTTTCTACACTGTTGAATTACTTGAGCCACTGGGTCACAGACCGCAGGTTAATTTTGCTGGAATCAAGGAATATGAATTCAGCAATAATCTGTTTCCTTCTACGTCATTGCCGAGATTGAACACATTTGAAAAGTGATTTTTCTTTTTCTTTTTCTCACGTTTGAAGTAAATTATCATGTAAAGGATACACCATGTTTATTAAATTCCATTTCTGAATGCTTTTCATGTATTATGAGTTATTGGTGGGTATTTACTCTACAAACAGCCTATAAGAGATGGACAACATGTTGACTTCATATGTGACTAGATGCATTTTATTGTATTTTAGATCCCATTTCTGCCTTTTTAATTGACGAATCAACCATTTTACCTACCTAGCATGGTCTTTTAACTACATCACAAATTAGTGGGTCTATTATGTTCAGTGTTTTGTTGCGACTTGTTCATGCTTAAAGCCTACATTCATAGCCCAGGAAGCAATACATTTCATGTGTTGCAAAGTTTAAAAAGGAATTCGACTTGCACATGAAACTGGGTATTTTTGCCGTCTTTGTTGTTTACGTCAGGCTACCACAATAGTTTGAAAACAATGACCTGTAAGTATTTGTATAATATTAAAGGTAGGCCTATATTATAGGTATTCACTGCAGAGGTCAAGCAGTAGCTGGCGAGGGATACGTTGTTTGCGTTCAACATTTCTAGAGCCTCTCTTTATAAAATATTGTTTATGCATGCTATATTTGGGTACAGAACATGCCACCATTTAATCGTCCTAGGACAACCGATGAGCGGAATATGACATAAGATGATGAAGTGACATTATAATGCATTGAGTCACTGCTAGGTGACTACTAGTCGTGTTATGTAAGCGCACTAGGTGTCCGCTAGATGGCGGTAAACACCACCGCATGAGACCACGCGGCCTATGAAATGGCGTCTTGATCAGATGGCGATGAAGTCGTCCGTCTCAACGGCTTGTCTTTAAACCGCAGTTCAGTGCTGAATTTCCGGCACATCCCCACGTTGCGAAGGACGTCTATGGTATGAGCATAACCGTCACATTGTAAATAAAGCATTTTCAATGCTTTATAGAGAATGAAAATGTAAACAAAAAATCAGCGGTTACCACACGTGGAATTATTTGATTATTTGATTATTTTTGATATTTTCATTATTTTTTATGCAGAAACAGCCAATGTTTATTTTTTAAGCAAGCTGTTGCATACAACGGAGGTTAAACATTGGACGTTTAAATAAAACGTGTTTTAATTTTATTTAGAGCTCTGTATTTCAAACGCCGCCTCTCGTCTCTTTAAACGGCGCAAAGTATGACGGGAAATGTAGTTTTCTCCGAGGGGACGTTTAAGTTGTGGCGAACGCGACGTGCGGGTCGGCCGAGCACACACATCCCACAATCCAGCGCGTTTGTTTTTTTTTAAGCGCGCCCATCTTGTAATCGCCTCATGAATATATATCATATCGAGAGCGAGCATTTGCGTAAGAGGTCGGGCCGACGACGTTCATTTCATATTCCGCCATAGTAGTTCGCCCCCTAAATGAGACG
Organism: Merluccius polli; assembly: GCA_030340625.1. NCBI lineage: Eukaryota > Metazoa > Chordata > Actinopteri > Gadiformes > Merlucciidae > Merluccius > Merluccius polli. The sequence goes on along the minus strand of JAOPHQ010002867.1, from coordinate 107,647 downwards.
CGCCAGTCAACGGTCTCCGCCCCAGATCCGGCCCGACGTCTCCAGCCCGACGCTTCCCACTGAATTGAGTCGGTATTAATGATGCTCCGCCGAGCCGTGAACGAGCCTCCGCCGAGAGGGAAGCCGCGGCGAGAAGTGAATGACTAGACGGAGAAGTCCACAGCCGCACATTCGGGCGGACATTTACCGCGTTTTGGGGAAAACGTTTCTTGTTTATTTTGTTGGTGTTGGTGGTGGTGTGTTGTTTTTTCTCCGGGATTTTTCAAATGTAACGCCAACAAAAAAAAAAACACCGTTATCTAGTGCGGGCTACTTTTCGTTTCGCCCGAGATGGAAAGTGCGCAGGCTGTCGTCGCCGGGGAGGAGGAGGACGGCGGCGGCGCGACCAAGTTGAAGAAACCCAGCGGGCCGCCCGTCGCCCGGGGGACCCACGCGGGTGATGATGATGATGGCGGCGGTGGACGACATTTGGCAGCCCCCCGCGTCGACGCGAAAAACGGGAATAGCCTCGTCCGCGCCGCGTCCACGTCTAAAAACGCGTCAAGCGAAAGTGTCGGCACCGCAACTAACGGCTTCAACTCCGCGTTGCTAAGGCGGCGGCGGCTAAAGCGGAATCCCGTTGCCGCGACCGCTGCCGCGGCGGCTGTCACCTCCGCCAAGATGAACCCGTCTCTCTCCTCCGCGTCCCTCCACACCCGGAGTCTGGACAGGAAGACCCTGTTGAGGCACCGGCAGACCATGCAGCTGCAGCCGGCGGACCGGGAATGGCTGCGTGCGGATCTCCACCGCGGCTCGGTGCACGTCCACGACCGTCTCGCCTCGTCGTCGTCGTCTTCGTCGTTGTCGTATCCGTCGTCGTCGTCGTATCCAAGGCCGGTGCTTTGCACGATGGACACCACGGCCGGCGAGATGGCGCTGGGCTTGAGCAAACCCTGCGGCGGCAAGTCCGGGTCCGTCCTGCGCATATTCTGCAAGGACCGACCCAAGACCGACCAGAACGGGAACTGCGACGCGATACGCGCGGTCCACGACACCCAGCAACAGCAACGGGTCAACGCGGACGACGACAAGTGTGACCGCCGCGCGAGTCCGTTGAAACCCGCCGAGTTTAGAGACGGCCCTTCCGGCCAGCCTGGTGACAGGTTGAGGCTGTTGCTAATGGAGACTGCGGACCACCAGCAAGAAGAAGAAGAAGAAGACATTGTTTCCAAACTTTTCACGCCGGACTCCGAGTCGCAGCACGACAACACGACGTGCTCGCTGTCCGACGACTTCAACTCCAACTCCCACGGAGCGGAGGAGATGCTGGACGATCAGGAGGAGGAGGAGGAAGACGAGGAGGACTATGGCGTGAACTCGGGCTCCGACGTGGAGAGCAGCGCCTTCGACGACCTGAGCTCCGGCGCCCGGCTCAGCGAGCACCGCGACTCCCTGAGCGACGACATGATCCTGGGCACGGAGGCGTCCATACTGGGCCACGACGGCACGTACGGCAGCTCCTCGGACGAGCTGGACCTCGTCGGCGCAGAGGTGGACGCGGCGGCGGCGGCGGCGCCCCACTACGCGCGCCGCGGCCGCTCGAACGGCGCCGCCGCCGCGAGGCCGGAGCACGCGCGCAAACCCGGTCGCATGGGCAGCTTGCCGCCCAGCGCGAGCGCGTGCTCGCTGTCCTCGCGCGTGTGCGCCACAGGTACCGTACCTGACGACCGGATGGACGCGGACCGTTTCCAGGGGTTTTTAAAAGCGGCGTCCACCTCCTCCTCGACCGGGACCGGGAGCGACGCCTGCCCCACGATATATGTCCAGTTGCACGGCGAGGCGGTGCGGAGGCTCGGTCCGGATGAGAGGCCTCTTCAGATCCAGACGGACTTCCTCTTTAAACTTGGATTTAAGGACCCATGGCGAGTTCAGGAGGAGGGCATGAACACAGAGATTGGATCCCTGTTAAGGTTTTATGCAGGTAAATCATTTGATTATTATTTATGACGGATGCTTTTCAGGTGGTATTAAACTGTGTGCCTGGGCATCTGGGCATGTTGTTAAAGGTCGGCCTATTTTTTGTCCTTATCCAAACCACACGATTGCCCATTTGCAGGTCACTCTCGATCTGTGGTTTTAATGGACCCAAGAGTTGTCACTTCTGGCTGGCAGATACAGAGCGTGTGCGTGCGTGTGCGTGTGTGTGTTGCTTACAGGACAGACGGATAGACTTTAATTATGTTGGTCTTTACGAGGGGCACCAGCTTGCATTCAAAGTATGACTTTGTTGGTTTACCGGTTCTGAATCCTGTCCAGTACAGTTGCACCAAAGATGGATGAGAGTCAACTGTAGACTTTGTGTGAAAGTGTGAAGAGGTCTCTCTTCTCCCCCCCCCCCCCCCCCCCCTCTGTCTTTCTCTCCCTCTCCTAAAGCCTGTTTCACTGTGGGAATTTGATCACGTGTGTGTGTGTCTCTCTCTGTCTGTGTGTGTCTGTTTCCTTCCGGTTGTAGCCTTGCTCTCATGGACATGCATGGCTTCGCCACAAAGCCATCGCCTCAACTTATGGCCCCCAGACATTGGGGCCTGTTCTGCCTTTTTGGCCCCCATTATCATTCTAATGAAAATACCCTGAATGACTGCGTGGGTGGATTGGGGGGAGGAGGAGGAGGAGGAGGAGGAGGAGGAGGGTGGTGGAGTTGGGGGTGAGGGTGGGCAGTAAACCCCCCCCCCCCCCCCACGCCCCCCATCCACCCTAGCTCTTTGGCCTCGGTGAAGTTTTGTCATTGAGATGCCTCGCATAGCCTGTTAATCTGGCACCCAGCACAACTAACTGACACACTAACTAACCGCCTGCCCCCCCCCCCCCCCCCCATTCATTTGTCACACCACCACTGCTACCGCTACCACTACTGCTGCTGATGATCATGATGATGGGGGGGTGTGCTGCTGATGATCAAATCTTTTTGCATAAGGTGAAGACTTGTAATGTGTTGGTACTATACCAGATATTGATGGGGGGCCTGTTTAGTTTTTTAACCAAAAAGTACATTGTCGCAGACGATGTGCTTAGAGGTCGGGCAGGTCGGCGTGAAGGTTAAAACCGGCCACACGTGCGGCTCCAGTCATTCACCTTTCACAGACACTGGCACTTGTTAGATCACTGACTACTTGACGACTAATAACTTACTTTCACCGCCTTTCCTTTTTTTTTTTTTTTTACGATGACTAAGAAAACATGCGCGGGCAGTCGGTTGGGCACGAGGGCAAGCGGCTGTGCCTTCATGAAAATGCGCATGCACACTCGGCAACTGGGGGGCCTTATCTTGTGTCTGCCACTGTCTGGCACTCCTGTGAGTCCCTCTCTCCCTCTCCATTTCCCCCCTCCCTCTCCGCCTGTTGGAGTTCCCTCCGGACCGCCTCGGAGCCCATCACTATTCACAGCACCACCCAGGCTCCTCCGGTCCCACCGACCCTGTCTGTATGTGCTCTCCTTCCAGACACGTTGATAGGGGGGGACACTGACAGATGGCCGTTTTGCTCTGAGGTTATTGGTGTTAGAGAGTACCGCCGACGTTGAAGATCCCGTACCCAGAGCCCATATCGATCATTGTTGACCAGATGTTGCTCAGAAGCCACTTGATTGTTATTTTTTTCTTTTGAGCATGTTGACTGCACAGATATCCGCACAGATGACTCAAGAATCACCCTATCAGAGCAATGAGTAATATCCTCTAGTCTTGCCCCACTGGCTGTTTACATGAAGCGTGCATGGAACAATGCATTACAGCCAATTCACTTTCCGCGCAAACGTGGTTTCCGCTAACCTTTTGACTTGAGTGAGAACATAGTTTGTTAGTTCAATCCACTTGCATTTGCTTTTGACAAGTTGAGATGAATAGAACAAACCTTTACATATTATTATTACCAATACTATTGGAACGTTCTTACACAGTACTCGTAATGAAACGAGTACTTGAGTTCATATTGTGTAATATAATAATCATAACTACATGGGATCAATGGTGCCAATGCCACAGTTTTTCTCATGTAATTGTTAGCGGCAGTGGTTTCAGTGCATCCGTAATGAAGTGTTTGGATAAACACACACCTACATGCTGGAAGACAGAAATAGCGCTGTCGACCTTGTGTCTTTAGCTCCATCTCACTCACTCACACACACACACACACACACACACACACACACACACACACACACACACACACACACACACACCGACCGCAAATAATGTGCACTGGCTCTTCCAGAATGTCAAGCACGTCTTCTGGACGGAAGGGAATGCGAACTCCGGACGGGGCGTTGCATGTTTCCCAGCATGCAGTGGGATACCACGCGTTGTCGTCTGTTGCACTGAACCTTGAATACTGTGCGCAACAATTACTGAGTCACGAACACAGGTTTACGATCTCTGACTGAAAGTATTTTAATGGAACTGAAAGGCCCCATGGTGTAGTTAAATGAGAGAGAGAGAGAGAGAGAGAGAGACACCACAGCTGCCAGTACTGTAGACACCATGTCACACTGGAAGCCTTTGTGTTTAAAGGGCTAACATGCTATGGTCGTGTCTCAGTGTTGTGCTGAAGTTAGCATGTCATCACGACTGGTCAGTAAAGTCCCTTAAAAAAAAAGAAAAAGATAATACAAAAAGCCACATTACAGGTGTTAGTACTCTGCGCCTCTCGGCACTGGCTTAAGGGTATTGAGTGGATGAAGCACGGCCAGCTTGAAGTTGCTGATTTGCCCGCGGTGTCTCTTGCCAAATCCTCCCGGACATTGCAAGAGGCCTGTTTGACTTTGATGGGGTCAGGTCACGCTTTGAGTTTACACAGCGGACTTCAGCGGCCAGGAAGAGAACTCAGCCAGCTCTATTGGGTGTTCACTATCTCTCTCTCTCTTGCACACACACACACACACACACACACACACACACACACACACACACACACACACACACACACACACACGGTGCTGTGTGTACCGCAGGCCGCAGATCAAAGGGCTTGATTCTGGTGTATGGCAGGTTGGAGACCTGAGGTTAATCTGACCAGAGCTGCCCACACAGCAGCCACACACTAGGGTCAGCCCAGCCTCCAAAACACCCAGGCCTGCCCCACATTCTGTTGGATAGTTGGATACAAACAAAAGACTTTCTGTTGCTATGGAGTACTTGTAGTGTTATGAGAGTCTTGAATGGGGATGGATGGACGGGATCGCCGTATCCACACACTATCCATGTGCGTGTATAGCGTACATCCATTCGTTCACCCGTCCTGAGAAATCCCACTGAGGTTCATGACATGGTAAAGCATGGTATTCTGAGGCAAGGATGATAAATGAATAAAATCTGTGCACAACAACAATGTGTGACTATAGCCTACAGGCCTATTACGTGTCGCTCCAGCGGTCAAAAATGCAGGGGAGGGGGGGTTATTCCATGCTTCAGGATTTGGTTGGGATCGTGTGAAAGTGGCAAAATATCCAACTCTGCGCCAGCCCATTGAAGACTGCGTAGTTGAACCCTGATATTATTGGTTGAAATGTAAAGCCTCCCAGCGGGGGTTAACATCATCAGCACACTTTATATTTTCCAGCTGTCCAGCAGGTTGATTAGATTTGTATGTGACATCACACTCTAAACAGATTTAGTTTTGTGAGTTGCAGTCCTAATCTGAAGTACAATATGACTTACTTTGGAAATGAGCTAACTGTGGGTTGTTGTAGCCAAGACACTGTGTGGTCATCCCCGCCAGCAGGAAGCGGCCATCCAAAATGCTGAGCATCATCTACTCTGAGCTTGTGTGTGTGTGTGTGTGTGTGTGTGTGTGTGTGTATATATTGGCACAGGGTTTGCCTCACCTCTGAAGAGGGAGACGTGAAATTGTTTTGGGTTCCCCGTTTCCTGTAGTCCAACACACAATCTCACACCAACAGAAACCACAGAGTCACGGTCTTATTTTTGTAGTAGCAACTGCTAGAGTCAAAGAATTGGAGTATTAGTTCTTCTTCTCCTTCTTCTCCTTCTTCTCTTTCTCTGATTATGGATTAAAAACCTAAACATGTTGGGCTGAATGAAGCTATAGCCCTCGAACAGCTCTCCTTCTCTGCATTAGAGGTTGACTTTTTTTCCCCTCCAAAGTCGCGTGACGAAAAAATGAACTTGCGGCCGGTCGTTGCGTTAACTGTCTCTGTGCTACCTGTATCCTCGATGGGTAGTAAGTAACATTCTTGTTGTTTGGCATTCACCAGAGAGGGGCTTAGAGGGAACAATCGGGGGGGGGGGGGGGGGGGGGTGGGCAGGGAGGAACTGCACTCCCAGGGACTGTATCTTTCTCTCCTCTCTCCTTACCTCTGAGTTACTGAGGAGATGCTAGCTGGTGATGCGATGACTTAAAGGGCTGCAGGGATTTAAGGGCTTAATGAAGCACACGGCTTTCCAAGGCAGCGCTCTGTGGCGGCCATTAAGCAGCTCTCCCTGTCATCTTGTCTGCGTCACCACTCGCACTACTATTAAGTATATAGTGTATAGTTATAATAGCCTAGTCCTAACTAGACCTTGGTACTCATTTCATTCATACTAAAGGTCTAGCAGTGCTGTAGAGACAAACGATGTCTCACTTGAAGGCGGGTGCTGTTGAAGTTTAAAACCTATTGGCTCTGCCCAGTGCCACTCTGGATCTGCCTTAACCAATCGCTAACGTTTGGTCGTGACGTATTTCATGCGCCAGAAACCACGTTGCGCGCAGTATACAAACGGCAGATGCAGTGAGCATTAGCATTAGCCTCCGCCCGCCTCCGTACTTCCGCTCAATAACTGAAATTCGCGCACGACCTCTACGTCACTGTTCTCAGGCCGCGCCTCCTGTTCGCTGATTGGAAGGCACATTTGAGGGAAAAGAAATCGTTCTAACATACAGCACCGCCAGACCTTAGTGCTGAAGTGAAATGAAAATTGAGCGGAAGTACGGAGGCGGGCGGAGCCAGGCTATAGTTATAATAGTATATGGCATACATACTATACACAAAGGAAATTACAGAAAACTAGGGTTTCTGAAGAAGAGCACCATTTGGTTTTGCCATTTTTTGTATCAGATTTTAATATCTCACCTCGTCTGGGTACACATGTGTAATGAATGACTCGTGTTCTAAATTAAAATGATCCCATATTTGAGCAAACACGCAATGCTGCTAGCTCAATGTTTTACGTTCATTCAGCCTGCCAGAGTCTACACGCACACCTGTGAAAACGCTGCGTGGTGTTGAATGCTAACACACTATAGACAACTTTAGCGCTGCAAGCTGCTCAGGGCTGCAGCATCACTCTTCATAGTCCCTGGCCGACGGCTAATAGTCCCGGCTAAACGACCCACTGTTAACTCATTAGGAAATTGTGTAATCAGATTTCACACGCAGAGAGAGAGAGAGAGAGAGAGAGAGAGAGAGAGAGAGAGAGAGAGAGAGAGAGAGAGAGAGAGAGAGAGAGAGAGAGAGAGAGAGAGAGAGAGAGAGAGAGAGAGAGAGAGAGAGAATTTGTGTGTGACTCTGATAAAAGGCTGTATTCATACGCATTGTTCTATTGGGTCGAGGAAGGGCCAATCACATGACGGATCACACGGCAGGCGCAGGTGGACTCCCTGCAGGACCCGGGCCACACACCAGTACACATAGCCATGAGGAAGTCTTTTTTTGCGCATGTCTTTTGAGGATGTGCCCGTCTCCCTCTCCATCTCTGTAGTCACAGCAGAGCAGAGGGTCATGTCAGTGTATTGCAGTTACAGCCTATCTGTGTAGAGACACGCCCCTGGGCTGACATCTCTCTCTCTCTCTCTTTCTCTCTCTCTCTCCCCTCACACCATCTGACAGCTTCCATTTATCTTCCAATATCTCTTTATCTCTACCCAGCCTTCTCATTTTCTCTGCACTGCACTCTGCCCAGATTACCACTCATCCACACCATTGGCAAAGAAATGCACACACACATACACGTCATATTGCCAGTCATCTGTTTTATCCCCCTGTCCAATCACAGAGCCCTTCAAGTCTCGAGTGTCTTGGGCCACTTTGTGTGTGAGAGTTTCCAGAAAAAGAAAAGACTGTCAGTAATACTACACGGTTATATATAGGAATGTAGGAGTACATAATTTCTATTTATAGGCAGATGGATGGATAAAGATGGATAGATGGTTATGAGTTTTTCTTCCACGCTTTCTAAGTAAATAAGATTGCAGAGGCAATGGGAGTGAATGGTGCTTAGTGGTGAGTGGCTGAATGGAGGCTAAAGAATGTCATGCTGATCTGTCATTTCTGCTGGCCTGTCCACTCATTCTTAGAGACGGGGGGGGGTGTGTGTGTGTGCTTTAATTCCTCCCTTTTCTCAGCTGTCTGTCAAACTGCCCTTGCCCTGTGCCTCCCTCGGGGGGGGGGGGGGGGGGGTCTGAGCCCGTTCGTGCGGACTAGGTTTGCCAGAAAGAAAAGCAGTGAAGCCCACCTCCCCAATCTAGCCCCTTGCCTTCAATGTCCAGCCCCTGCCTCAACCACATGCAGGGGTGGAGCGCTGGGGATTAGAAGTAGGCCAGCGGGGGCTCAGTATCCCCAGCTTTGATCAGCGGCTGCACAGCCTAACGCCGGCTAACATCTGCAACTTTGAGCATTAAAAGCAGCCCGGGCGTGATTAGGAGGACATGCCGCGGCTGGTTCCCTGCTGCAGAGTACCGCGGCACACAAAGCCCTTTATTCTCCAACGAGGAGGGGAGCCTTAAAATGTCACCCCTCGAATGTGAGGGCTCAAAGCGATGGTTTCGCCGTGAGGTCACTCGGTGTGCCGTGTTTAATAAAAACGAGTAAAACAAAGAAAGCCCTGATGGAAAGACAGAGCCCCAGACAGACACGGCCGTTTTCCAAACACTTTCAGACATTTGGCGGAATGCAAAACATGTCGTGACCCTCGCATTTGTTTGTGCGATCAAGGCAGAGCCTGATAAGGTGGTTTTTGGGAGGAGCTCAGTTAATTTTCATGGACTCTGCTCTAACACAGGACAGATATCAAGTGACCTACTTAGCCTCTTCCGAAACACAAAGAATGGCAAGGAACCGGCCTCCTTATTGGTCAATAGGCTCTTTTTTTTATTTCTTTTTTTACAGGAATGTTTTTGAAAAGGGCTTCTGCAAATGGATGACACACTTAAAATAGGTTTGACACTCGTTAAGGCTTTTATTTTGTTTGTACCACTGCCATACACATACAAACAGTATAGTGAAACATTTCATTGAATGCAAATGAGTTTGCCTGCTAGTGATATTTAATTTTTTTTAAAAGCCCTGTTTCAACAGATATAGCCTCTAGCTATAGGTGCCCCTCACCACATAATCATTACATTAGATTAAGGCATGAGTACACCAAAGCAGGCTGGGGATCGTCCCAATTAAAATGCGTCAAGACGCACGGGACTTCCTGTGCTCTCCTTATGAACCACCACAGCCTGCTGCCACTTTGTCTTCGTCACTCCGCTGTTGTTGTTGACCCCAATAGCCCTACCAAGCTCATGTCCTCCTCTGGTTTAAAGACTCCCCCTCTTCAGTCCCCTCCGCCCACCCCACCCCCACCCCCACCAAGTCTCTCTGTGCCACTGTGTTGGTTCACATGGCCTCTGCATGTGACACAGAGCTGAGCCAAAGCACCCCGGATGCCCACTGCAACCCCACCACACACACACACACACACACACACACACACACACACACACTCTGTTCCAGTCCTCGTTAAATTTTTAACAAAACAAGAAAGGGAAGGGTGAAAAGAGAGGGTAGGGAGGGTAAAAAAAAAAGAGAGAGGGAGAGAAGAAAGGGAGAAGGCTAGCACGTGGGCCCGGGGGAATGTGACACAGCATCACAATCTCATTCACTCACTCACTCACTCACTCACGCATTCATTCATTCATTCATTCATTGCGACACTCACTCTTACTCCAGTGCCTGAGTAGCATCTGTGTGTCTGTCTCTCTCTCCCTGTCTGTATCTCGGTCTCTCTTTCCCTGTCTGTGTGTGTGTCTCTCTCTCTCTCTCCCTGTTTGTGTGTGTGTGTCTCTGGGTGTGTGTGTGTGCATTCAGAAGAGGACTTTTGCCTGGGTTGCTACTAGCTGACAGTAGGAGGCTGATCTGGGGTCTGGCTCCTCCACAGACCGTGGGTAGCAGAGAGAGAGCCGGCTGCATGTCTTTATTCGTCATGGGTAACTTCCTATATAACCCGTGCCAGTAACCCCCACTTGCTATAGAGCTGTGTGGTGGGGGAAAATTTGACATTCAAACCACAAATAGAAACTCTGACCCAGTTCCTTTTTCTCGTTATCTCGACCAATGTGTTGCATCATGTATACTATACTACATGATGTCCTACTTAACCTTTGTATAGTGAGGACCATCTGAGCTAACAAAGATGTTTAAATGGCCCCTATTTTACCACCAGGTGTGAATGTAATTAGCCATTACAAGGCGTTTCAAAATTGTGATGTCACTACCCACAAGTGGGAGTGTTCACCCAGATGTAGGACCATGACTCGGTCAGTCTACCAGCCTACCCAGTGGACTGAACCAACTGGTAAGCTTATCTGTCCATCATACATCTGGGTGGACATTCCCACCTGTGATGTCACTAGAGGGTAGTCGCGTGACAATTTTGAAATGGCTTGTAATGGCTCATCACACTCATACCTGATGGTAAAATAGGGGCCCTTTTAATAAACATATTTAAGGCAAAAGGGAGACTAAGTAGCCTACAACTATTTCCCCTAGGCCTTTTTACATTCTCCTTTCTCCCCTATGCGATAAACCGAAGCTTTCAGATAGGTGATGTATCTTTATTGCAGCTCAGTACGATATCGCTGGCTGTAATGGTTACATGCGTGCGTGTGTACAGTACACAACCCATGTGTTGTGGCGGTTGTGTGCACACAAGATTAAATATAATTGTTGTGTTTGGCTATGTCGAGATTCAACACCGTTGAATTGGCAGTGAGTTAGAAACTCACTGCCTTGGAGGAACAGCAGGTAGTGATGCGGATATGTCTTACCAGGTATAGAGACATGCATTGTTCTCTTTTCTGGGCTAAAGCGATGAGATAAGATCAGACCACTGGATCACTTACTGTAATGCAGCCTTTAGCTCCAGGAAGAGACTGCGTTAAAGCCGCATCGCCCACCACCATATTACCTTTGTTATTACCCAGCTAATATCTCCTAACTATTAAAGGAAACATAGTATTGATATACCCGTCTCTGAGACCAAGAACTGTCGAGAACCATTACGCAGTTATATAATCTGATTTGCCTACCGTATGTCTGTGCATGGCATGTGTTTGTGTGCATGCCTTTGTGTGTGCGTGTGTGTGTGTAACTATTGCATGCAAGAAGCCACGCAGTAATCACATGGCCATGAGCAAACGCTTATCAGTTTGAGACGCTCCTGATAATAACTGTCAAGACTGTACTAAATGCATGCAGCAGACAATGGACACTGCCGGCAAATCTTCTCGTGTCAAACAGGCCTTATTGTGAAGTGGGCTGCCATTGTGAGACAGGGAGGAAGAAAGGACGTGGACTGGCAAGCTTTGAATGGAAATGTACCAGCTTCCTCTCTCTTGTCACGGGCAGCCATTACTAATGCATCGCCACAAATGAAGCGGGAAACCCTCCGCCTTCAGCGGGCAGGAATCACCGAGAGGTCATTTTTCATCGTCATGCAGGGTGAAAACAAAACAAAACACACACACATACACACTGATGGGCAAACAAAGAAGATGAATACACACTCTAGGTGTGTGTTAGTGGTGGTGGTGGTGGGCCTGGGCAGTTTGTGAGCGCGTCAAAATATCTGTCCCAATTAGCGGTGTCACCTCTCCCGTTTAGTCTCCGTCTCAGGAGGCTACGGTGTTGTCAGGCACCCCTGCTCCGCCTCTACGCCCCCCCCCCCTCACACACACACACACACCCTTCACTTCAGCGTCTCATATTACCCCCACCCCCCCCAGGGTGCTTCCCCAGGAAACAAGCGCAGGTAAACATGACACTCCTGGTGTGGGGGGGATCTCTCTCTCTCTCTCTCTCTCTCTCTCTCTCTCTCTCTCTCTCTCTCTGCGTATGACTCTCTTTCTATAAGTACCCACCTCTTTCTCTTTAGATGAAAACAATACGATCCAATGTGGGGGTGCTCTACTCAGGGTTCAGCTCCAAGGCAGGTTGGTGTGTGTGCAGGCCTGGGCCACTCACCGCCGCCAAGTGACAGAATGCGGAGGCTATAGCAGCGGAGGTGCTGACAAGGGAAGCGTGCCCTCCACACGACTTAATAACACCACGTTCCCCTCTGTGAAGTTAGCACTTCAGTTACTCTTTACATGCTGTGTTGTGTTTTTGCTTTTTTTTTGCTGCTACTGCACCGCTTCAGGGTTAGGGTTGGAGCTTGTGAGAGGGATCTCCGCAAATTAATAAATAAAGACAGTCATGGGTTCCCTTTACATCCCTATATGTGTTTGTCGTTCGTGCGCATGGCAGTGTCTGTGCATCAGGGAGGGGTGACACTGAAGGCAACACGATGCATCATTTATGAGTGAGTCAGTGCCACCCTCTGCCTGGGGCACAGTGACCTGTGGCTGTCAACACCGTCTCGGTGAGGCAGGGGAGGCCATGGCACCGGTGAGACTGAGGACACAGTAAGGATACAGGGTGCTGCCTGCTCTCAGAGAACCAAGAGGCAGAGGTGTAAAAGGGGTACTTTGTATAATCGCAATGTGGGCAGTATATGCAAAGGATGTTTACCTTTCCTCCATGTTGCCTCCACCCAGATCTCCCCAACGCGTCATCCGGTGGACAAATATGATAACGCAGTACCTGTGATGACCACATTCATGACGGTGGTAGCATTGGAAATGTTGCACCTTGTTGTTCATGTGGATATTCTAATGAATCCATATGCTTGAAACTTTTCAATTATAAATAAAAACACAAAATATTGATGACGCATCATGCCGTGGTAAAACATCAAGGGCTGCTTCCGCTTCCTCACTCTGGAACTACATGTACCATGCATTGCGCATGCATTGCGCATGCAGAGCTTGTTTTCATGGGAAAATCACATGCTACCGTGGTGAACCCTCAAGGTCAGCCCGCTTGGCTAACTTGCTGTTCGATGGGGGTTATGCGCAACATACTTCCGCATTCTGCAAAACAAGTCTCATCACATCCGGTTCAGGTCCGCTGTACCCGCGCTCACATTATTTTATTTATTAATCCGCACTTCCAGACCGTCACCGGGGCTTCAGAGTAATGTGTCCGAGGAGAGTAGCCCTCTCCTGGACACACACGCTAGCTTTTACCGCTGTTTTTTATTTATTTATTTTTTTTCATCCATCTTTCCGACATAAAATCAAATAAAACGCCAAAAGTAAAAAGGGCTAACTAGGCCAAGTCAATAGCTGTCGCCGTCAGTTCCTACCGCTGCTACCCGGCTTTAACGACAAACGGAAGTCAGGAGACCAGTTTTCCGGTTTGGTCACGTGATGCTCGGCATAAAGCCCATTGGAGTTGGAGGTGGCTCTTTTAAACTACACTTTACACAAATGTCGGTTAATCCAATTGGATCCAAACGGAATCCAAACGGAATACGAGAAAAGCTGTCCACGGCACATTGTTGGACGGTGTTCATGTTGGCGTCATTAAAAAGTTGCATACACAGTGACACCGATGGGTGTTTTGTGTAGGATCTTGCTGGACCCCAGCCTAGGTTGTCCCAGTTGAATTGTCTTTTGTCTATTACTTGGCTCACACTGCAGCAACAGGTATATTGAATAAAGGTTGAATGTTAGACTCTGCCCCCGGACACTGCCTCTAGGCAGAGATTAGAAAAACAACTCGTCTCATAGGGCAGTTGGCAGTGGAAGTAAGACGGGTGCTCTTGTTTTAAGGTATTGGGGTGTCAGCAGTGGAAAGCATTATGACCCCTAGATATCCGCTTCAGAGACAGGGAATGTTCCATTTCACGGGGTGTTGGATCCAAACTGAAGTCGCAGTTGGCATTCACTGCGATGAGGTGTGACGTGTCAACAGATATTATTGACACATGCATAAAGATAAAACCATAAAACGGAGAACATTTAACACAGAAACACATTGACGTTACCCTCAGGAAAGTAAGGGTCTGATGTTCAAACCTAAAGTGACCATGTTGTTTTGTCATTGCCAGTCCCCCCCCCCCAATAGGTCAGGTAAGGACTCACTCATACAACCCGACCTCTTTGGCCGTTAGGTCACAGCCTTGATGTGTGTGTGTGTGTGTGTGTGTGTGTGTGTGTGTGTGTGTGTGTGTGTGTGTGTGTGTGTGGAGTAACAAACTACTGTTCTGTACCGTGCAGCATGTGGGTTCAGCCTCCGTTGGCCTCTCCCTGAGAAGAGCTAGCGCTCTGTGGCTTGATGCTAATGTGTAATCACTCACCCTTGCATAGCCAGCCCCCTTTTTGCAAAGCGATTAAAGACAGGCGTCACGCATTCAAATGGAGGGAATATTTCCGCTGTTGAAAACGCAATCTTTAAACGTGCACTTTGTTTTTAAGGCGGCCAAATACGATTTTGCGTGAGCTGACTACAAGTGCAAGTTAGAAAACAAACTCAAGGCCGATGATAGCAGGGGGCCAATGATAACAGGGGTGTATGGCGAGGCCTTATACAGATCTAGAACTATAAAACCACTGTTTCAGTAGTCAATGTGGACCCCAAGCAGCCTGACAGTCTCAATGATTTCTATTCTAGTCGCCTTGACAACAATCAAAGCCGAATTGGACAGCCAAAAGTGGCCAGCGCATGTCGACACCTATCCAACATGGTCAGTCCCCTACCAGTTTGTATACAGGGCAGATAGGTCTGTAGCGGCTGTGTCCCTCGCTCTTCATGCCATCCACTGAGCAGCATTGTGACTGTTCAAATGTATACATTCGCTGATGACACAATAGTGGTAGGGCTGATCTCATGTGACACAATGAGTCAGCCTACAGAAATTAGGTCCTGTCTCTGGTTGACTGGCGCTGTCTCTACAACTCGGAACTGAACGTCTCCAAAACTAAAGAGCTGGTGGTGGACTTTCGGAGAGATGGAAAGGCTCTCCCGCCGCTGGCCATCAGTGGCCTGGAGGTGGAAAGGCAAACCACCTCTTAAAAAGACTCATCAAAACTTTGGTTTCCTCAACAGCACATACTGTAGAAGTGATCCAATCTTGCATCAGCACTCTACGAAAGCCAAGCACAAACTACTTCTGTATTTTTAAGCACCTGACATTTTAATTTTATTTTATTAGAGTTTTCACTTGGACTGTCAATATCTTACATCCGTGTATGTGTGCATGTATGTATGTAATGTATGTTCTATGGGGTGGGGGTTATGTGTTTTTTTTGTTATGCTGTGATTGTTTGTTGTTCTGTCATGAGCACACTGAGGTAAGTCCCTAACAACTAAGTTGTATGGTAATAAAGTATTGGATCTAGCATGATACCGCGTAGAGCAGCAGGTTATCATTTTCAGGAATCCCTGTGCAAGCAGGAAGTGGTGTTCTGTGCGCTACACAAACTTCCCATCAACTTTATCTGTATAGGCCTTTTATCAGAAGACGGGTCTTTTTATTTACAAGGCGTTTCTATGTCTATGTATGTTTCTTTTTGCATCATCACTTTCCATTCTTAAGATTTTAGAGAAGGATTGAAGAATGGGAAAGCAGAAGCTTAAAGTCCATGTAAAGCAAAAGTAAATGTGCGTCTTGAGTTTGTCACACCATAGAAAAAGCCAACCCAACCAAGTATATAAAATTTGGTTTCCCAGAAAATCCTGAATGCAAAAATGGTGAAAAACAGAAAAAATGGTCCACAATTCAACGCTACATGGTCCTACAGTGTTTACACATGTTTTCAGCAATTACTTTCTAACGTGTGTGATAGAAACAAATCTCAGAATTTGCTTCACATGGACTTTAAAAAAGGGAGCAAATGAGAAAAATAATCTCACTAATATTGGAGCGCTACCAGCGATACACTATAGTCGATCTCTGTAACTCCCTCTTCATTTGTCAATCTGCCTATATGCTTGCATTTCCGAAGGCAGCCCCGTTATACCACATTCTTTTTAGCAATTGTACTGTTGCAACAGCTTGTGACAGCTTCTGCCTTCGCAATGTCAGAATACCTTTTTGAAGGCAGTTGTATCTTTAAATGGAAAGAAATGGCACAGCTGAGCCGCATGTGAGCGCGACTACTGTTGTCGAGGTGTATTTATTCTGCTAAACTTCCTCGTTACATCGATGGCAAGGAATAGGATTTCTATGCGTCTGGCCTACACGTGATTGGCCAATTGATTTGTGTATTTTTGTGTGTGTCTAGAAGGAAGAGGCCAGCTGGAATAGGGTTTCATTACCCTTTAGAATACGCGTTATATGACATTTTGTCCATACCGTGTAGCCCCACTGTCTCTTCCCATTCGTTTTATCTGTATCAGCCTCCCTTAGAATCCTTACTTGGTTTGCATTTCTCGCCAAGTCTTCGTTCATATCTTTTTAGCGCATTTCTCTCGGCAGACGCAGCAAGACACAAATATGTATTTTTTTCAGCCACAAACGTTTTAAATATTTCACGTTGATTCCCATTCCTAGCTTGTACAATTCCACCCAGATTTGGATACACATCGCACGTTCAATGAGGAGCACTACACAATCTCAAGTGATCTGTCTCTGTCTCTGTGTCTCTCCTCCTCCTCCTCCTCCCTCTGTTCGTCCGTGTTTGTGCCCATGCGTGCGTTAACGCGAGCAGCGCACACATTCCCAGGCCCTGTCCCTGTTGATCAAAGGGCTCGTGTTTCCAATGTAAGGTTTCGTAACACACACACGCGCGTTACATAACAGCGGCAGGAGTAGGCAGAGGCAGAGGAAGAGGAGGGGCAGCGCACAACCATCTACGTCAACATCACAGCCGCCCACGCGTACAGGGAATCACATGGGAAAATCCACCCTTACACACACGGATGGATCCTAGCACCTGTGACCCCATAAGCCTGCGCACACACAACTCACCAACACCCCCCCCCCCCATATGCACCTCTAAGGATCATGCTCCAATTGCACACACATACACACACACACTTGCTGTATTGATGGACTGTGGTTTGAAAAATGCGCATAGGGTTGCCAATTCTATAATATAGGAGAGTCGGCCATCTTGTTAAATTGTTTGAAAAGTGATAAGCTGGTGCTGCCTGTGGTGTCCTTTTAAAAAAATAATAATAATCAAATGTGATTTTAGTGCTCCGATGTCATATGCATTATATATATATATATCCTATTCCCCCAGGAATTGTGAGAAAAATACAATTTTTTTGTTGATTCTACTCCCTCATAAACGCTGTCTTATTAGATAAGATGAGGATGGACTGTCACCTGTGGTATCAAGTACCCTGTTAAGACATCTCGTGTCCAGATAAGTCAAATGATTTCCTGCTGAATATACAAATAACTGTGTGTGCTGTGGCCCTGTGTCATGTTTGTGTTTCTTCACTTCTGCTTGTGTGTACCACATAGTTTCAAAATAGTGACTCTGCCTCTTTTTTGACACTATACTGCAAGAGTATAATGCAATTTATAGTCCTCATTTTAGAAGCTGGAGAAGAGAAAGAGGAAGAAAGCCAATATAGTGGAAATCGTGATACACACTACCACATCTCCACATTTCTGTTACGCAACGAGAGCTGGCATCCTGGTATCTATGGGATCAGGGTCACATATGTGTTCACACTACACTGATAATGAGGTTATAAGCCCCCCTGACTGCCTCCAAATGGGACTCGCTGAGGACATTCCCATTGGTCCTCCTTGATGCGTTTACGCCCCCTATTTAAAGCAGCATGTTTGCTTTTTTCATCGCTCAGGGCATGTCAATGTCAGGTGTGAACAGGGCGATGGGAAACCGTTAGAATCGGTGTGTGTGTGTGTGTGTGTGTGTGTGTGTGCGTGCGTACCGTTTGTGTGCGCATGCGTGCAGTGTGTGTGCGCTTGCGTGTACCGTGTGTGTGCGTGCAGGTGCATGCATTACACCACGTGTGTCGGGTGGTCTAATAAAAGCCCACTGCTGTGCATGATGTAGAATGAATGAATGAAGTAGAATCAGAGTCATAGCAAAGTACTCTTAAGCTTTACAAAGGTCTTCACAACCCCCACCTCCTCCTCCATCCACTCAATCCACATTGCAACGCTGCCTCTACAGGCAGTGGATGGCATTGCATTGAAATAACGAACTTGAACAATGGACAGTCCACAGTTGAGGATCAATTTATTATCAGTTGAGTATCAACAATGTCTCAGTTTAGTGACAGTTGACACTCACTTGACATGTCAACATTATGTTAAAGTTAAAATACAAAATGTGTGAAATCTTGGACTTTTGTTTGAAAAAGAATTTGTAATATTATGGACTTTTTTTTTGTTTAGAAATATAGATTGATGTATGTGCAGTAGACACTCACATGTTTTAGATCAATAGACATTCAGTGATAACTCGACTACTACCGAGAATGTTTCACTTTACTTGGATAGTCTAAATTATAGTTTGTTGATGTGCAACTGACAGACTGTCGATATGCACTGTCAACATGCCCTCTGAGACGATCAATAGACATTTAGTGAACATAATCTACTTCAGAGAATCTTTCACTTTACTTGGATAGTCCAAATTACAGTTTGTTGATATGCAACTGATAGACTATAGACAGGCTGTCACATGACATGCTGTTGAGTGTCAGGTTTTATGTTGGTGACAATCATGTGATACCTGTTTGAATACTGAACGACACTCATTTATGGAAATATTATGAATATTCTATCAATATAACTCAAAGTCAGGTGAGACTACGGAAAATACGTAGAAAGTTGATGGCACTAAATCTCACCAGACACCAAGTTGATTCTCACCAGACACAAATGAGACATGCAACATGATATTCAACTTATGTCTGAAGATTGATAGATTGATAAGATTGTCACTTAACGTGTTGTTGATTACATCACAAAATACAGTTAATAGTCAAATAACGCTCAATTAAAAATATGTTCTTGATAACCTTATTGTGTATTTACTTAAACAATATTGACATGTCAAGTGAGTGTCATCTGACACTAAACTGAGACAATGTTGATTGATACTCAACTGACCCTAAATTGAGACGCAACTGTGGACTGTCCAGGTGAAGTGATACCAAATATATTGGTTGGGCTTTGACCTCATTTAGATTCCCAGCATGTTCCCGCCTGTTTCATCGGGGGGGGGGGGGGGGGGGGGAGATGCGATTTGCTGTGTGTGTGTGTGTGGGTCTCTCTCTCTCTCTCTCTCTCTCTCTCTCTCTCTCTCTCTCTCTCTCTCTCTCTCTCTCTCTCTACGGTGTCTCCTGTCCTTCTCCGAGGCAGCCCAAACAGAGATGAGTTATTATTAGAATGGCGGTTGCATCCATCAAACTATTAATTATCCACTTTAGGCTTTCTCATGGTCACCTCTGCCACACCATGGCTACGTGCCACCTGTCAGCCCACACACAAGATACATTCACTCACTCACACACAAGACGCATTCACTCACCCACACACAAGACACATTCACCCACACACAAGCACATTAACACCCCCACACACACACCCACACAGAGTCTAATTCATTTGTGAAATCTTAATTTCCTTTCCACCCTCATTATTCGCTGATCCACACCCACATTCATAACTGTTGCGGCTGGCGTCGAACAGGAGTGATGGCAAGATGATGGATTTTCTTTGTTATCCCCTCGTCATTGTTTCTACCATCCAGCAGTGACATTGGAGCTAGCGAGCCAACCGACTTGTTGTAATGGCCTCTCCTTGCACGCCCTTCTGTCCTTGGGGTGTGTGTGTGTGTGTGTGTGTGTGTGTGTGTGTGTGTGTGTGTGTGTGTTTAAGCGAAGTGGTGATCATGTTAATCATCGTCGTTCCCATGAGAGCAGCCCTTTCTGAGAAGATTATGCTTCCTTGGATAAACTCCCCCTGCCCCCCCTGCTCCCCCGCCAGGGGGGGACCCTGACACTGTTTTTTGTGGGGGTTTTTGTCTCAATTATTGCACAACATACTTCAAAACAAGGCTATTGCAGAGGGCTTTTAGGGGCACACACACACACACACATCTGTGATGATAGCACAACGCTCCATGAAAACGTTTATACAGTCCTGCTCGTATATAAGCACATTTTGCTTGCTGGTACACTATGACCTATTTACCGCAAAACCTCAAAAAGGCACTACATTGACCGCTCCACTCATCAGCATCAGCATCGCCAATCAGCACCAAAAGCACCCCCCACACCCCCCAAGACCCTTATTTGTGTGAGAGCATCTGGGACATTTTAAAGAGAGTGTTTAGGGGATTAAGATGCTACTAATTAAGGATTACGCCTTTTAGAAACTGAAAGTGTGGATCTTGGGGGTGGGGGCCCTTGAGACCCTGGCGAAAATCTCGGTGCCTAATGCCTAGTCCCCCGCCCTCCTCCTTAATGTGCGTCGTCAGTTCAGCACGCACATCGCATCGGTCTGACAGTGGGGATGATTGCGTTGCCACGGCGATGCCTGGAGAAGCTCGCAGTTCACAGTTTACCGTCGCCCGCTGCGGCCCTCGCTGACACCTTCCTCCCCGGGGGGCCTGTCAACGTTTCTACCTGAGCGGACAGCTGGCCCGACGTGTGCTGTCACTTAGGCCACAGTGTGTGAGCGCTCACAAACACATCCTCTGGAGACACACAGAGTGGAGGAGGGGGGGGGGATGCTGAGAGGAAGATGAATTAAAGTTGATGTGGACAAAGATGGTCTCCTGGCCTATAGTGAGATCTGGCTCTGACACAATGACACTTCAAGGCAATGACACACACACCTGACCGGATTCATTCTTACATGGATTTCTTGGTGTGTATGTGTGTGTGGATGTGGGTGTATATGTGCATGGTGTGTGTGTGCATGTCGCCGTGTGTGTGTGTGTGTGTGTGTGTGTGTGTGTGCATGTTGCTGTGTATGCATGTCACTGTGTGTGTGTGTGTGTGTGTGTGTGTGTGTGTGTGTGTGTGTGTGTGTGCATGTCACAGTATGTGTGTGTGTGCATGTCACAGTATGTGTGTGCGTGTGCGAGAGGTTTTTTTCCGCAGAAGGACAGTAGGGGCTATTTATGTCTCAGAGTAACAGCTGGCCGTCCTCCCGCTCTTCCCCTACTCACATATATTTCTTCTTCTGTTCCCTTTTCTCCTTGATTTTTCTGGCTGCAATTTTCTCTTGTCAGTTAATGTTCCAGCCACAGCCGTCCTCAGATTCAATTTCATATTGGATCACTCTGATGTTGTGACCGATTTAATAAGGACTCCTCACTCTGGCCACATTTCAAAAGTAGATGGTGGGAAGGAAAGCAACACTACGTGAGATGCAAGATAATATCGCATGGGAAATGTGGAAAGAGCCCTGCAGACATGTCACCCCGTTTGTCAAATCTCTCACAATTTCACAGAGCTATAATGTTAACTGACATGCAGTAACTAATGTGCAAGTTCCCAGCCTGATAATGTGTGTGTGTGTGTGTGCGTGTGTGCGCGCGCATGGGTGCTATATCCTTCTGCCATGCCTTATGTGGGTCATCAGCACCCTAAGGTGCAGGGGGCCGGGTTGCTGTAGCGGAGGTGCAGTGATGTCAGGTTACTTTCACCAGGGCTGTCCGATGAACAAGGGAAGTGGCCTTGTTCCCGCTGGAGGAATTAAACCAAAGGGTGGCCTGCAGAAGTGTTCAGTCATGTTCTTTCTAGATGGATCGCTGCTATCAGGCAGGTTGATTAAAAAGATATGCTGCGTTGTGGTTGGTGGGTTTCACTTAGTGCTGACAGGGTTCAAAATACTACCGACGGCAAGCTACATCAGCTTAGTACCTAATTCTCCTATATATGTTTAGCGTTGTGTATCATCTAGCTATGAAGCTATTATGCGTGTTATAACTGAAAGATAGCTAGAATGTATGAAAATGCATTGCATCACCGCCGTTCCGAGACCCTATAGATATTGCTTCCCTGTTGGCTAAGTATGACGTCGTATCTCAGTGACACACTGTATGCGATCTGTACTCTAGTCTACACACAGTCAAACACACACACACACACACACGTTACGACATCACCATTTGTATCTGGCCAACCACTTTCGCCGGGATGTGGTTGCTGCAGATGGATATGGCAGTGAGTTTGCCGTGTGTATTGTGTCACATATTAGTACACAGTAGAACGTATAAAATAATTAATTCACGATGTACGTTGAGATTTATGAGTTCTGTGAAGTCAAGTCAGCATCGGCACAGGATCTTCTGTTTCTCTGTGGTTGTGGGAAATATACCGTATCTAAATGTTGTAGCCATGCAGTACGACGGCAGTTTGTTTTATGAACTCTCTTCTTTGTAGCGTTGTGTTTTCAATCAGCTCGGTGTAACACACGATGCGGCTCGCCATATGTCTTGGTGCCTGTGATGTTTTTATTCACGCTGCGTGAGGCTTGAGCTAAAACGCGAAACAGAACTTGTTGTGCCCAGCGTGTGTGTGTGGGTGGGTAAATGTGTGTGTGTGTGTGTGTGTGCGTGTCATGGCAAAGTCCTACTTGTCTCTCCAACAGACCAGGGCCGTGTTCCGATATCTGTGAGTACACTAACTTCCATGAGTACACTTAAACATAGTACACTATCTGCACTCAATAGGTACGCAGAGCTTCAGATGTTAGTGCTGTTCCAAATGCAATACTCTGTGGCGCACTTAACGGAAATGACATCAGCTGCGCGGCCGCGTCACCCGCCAAACAAGTGAATAGAGCGTAACAGTGACCGCCCCTTTTTAACAGCTCCGGTGCCGGAAGTAAATTTCCCATGCATTTATCTCGTCCACTTTTCGTATAATCCTTATAAAAAGAGTATTAAGCCTTTAACCAAGCCGATCGTTCGTTGTGGTAGTCGTGACCATATTATGTTTGATTCGGGCATAAAAAGAATTTGGAAAACGGAAGAAAAGCCAAAGGTACTTTATTTTGTTGACCGAGTGAGGAACTACTCATCCCGAATCAAACATAATATGGTCACGACTACCATAACGAACGATTGGCTTGGTTCAAGTCTTAATACTCTTTTTATAAGGATTATACGAAAAGTGGACGAGATAAATGCATGGGAAATTTACTTCCGGCACCGGAGCTGTTAAAAAGGGGCGGTCACTGTTACGCTCTATTCATTAGAGGTTCTCTGAGCGCGGCTCCGCCTCTTCCGCTACGTAGCTAAGATGGCTGCCGTTGAGTACGCATAGTGTACCCCGTAGCACACTCAGCATTTTGGCCGTTTTGAGTACACATACGGGTCCTTTCAAGTACACTTCTTTTGCCGCAATCATAATCGGAACACCCTACGTACTCAAACTAAGTACACTAAGTACGGGTAGTATGGATATCGGAACACGGCCATGGACTTGTCTAATGACTTTCAGAGCTAGGAGTAGAAATAGGACCGGGTCATCATTATTGTGAGTGCGCTGTCGTCCGACACATCCCGCCCCCGGCGTACTGTACAGGGGGAGATGGTAGCCCATCAGCATACTGTACAGGGGGAGATGGTAGCCCATCAGCATACTGTACAGGGGGAGATGGTAGCCCATCAGCATACTGTACAGGGGGAGATGGTAGCCCATCAGCATACTGTACAGGGGGATATGGTAGCCCTTCAGCATATTCAGGGGTTGAAATAAGGCTGTTTTACTCGCCAAATGCGAGTAATTTTTGTATTTGTCGAGTAATTTATGAAGACCACTCGCCACTCTGGCGAGTAATCTAAAAATTCGGCGCGATTGCCGCGGACCCGCCAGCAACGGACCCGCTAGCCGCGGACCCGACCGCGCAGCACCCACCGCCGTCTACAATCGCGCAGCTCCACCCCGCTTCCCCCCCCCCCCCCCCCGGTCAACAATCGCTCACCGTGAATAGCCACTATAAGCGAATGATCGCGCGCGATGTGCCGCCTCCATTCACTTTCTATGGGACGCGAGCAATTCGCTGCGCAAAGCACGCTGGGATTGTTTGCGGCGTGGAGCCGGCTGCGGCGCTGCCTGGCTCCGCTTCTGAATTTGCATAAAGTTGGGAGATTTCAACTTTATGCAAATATTCGCGCAGCGAATCCACACGGTCACCATTCAGCAAACAGGACGCGGGCCGTGACGTTGATCCCTCTGATTCATTACCACAATGCGGGCGGGAGCTAGTTGATCCACTAGTCAACACGCCCCCAGCGAACGAGTCTTCACGGCGGCGCGATGTCACGCGGATAATTCGCGTATAGTGGATATTCACGGTGACCGTGAATATCCACTATCCACTATGAATGTCTCGTCAATCTGTCTCGTTGCACGCGACCCGGCCGGGACCCCCACCTTGGTGGATCTTGGTCTTGAGTGGGGGTGGCCAATGGCCATCTTCACAATAGTAAATAAAATATGCCCAGAATAAACACAACTGTACATTATTAACTTTAAAACTCATCATTGCTAAATCAAGTCTATTATCTTGCTGATATATTAAACATCCAATAATCTACTACCCCCCCATCCCGCTGCGTTTGGTTTGTCTAACTTTACGTTGAATTGGGGGAATGGGGCATTTTGATCCTGACATGTCATTATGCATACATTAAATAAATCTGTTGAACTCAAATTAAATACATATGTTAACATATTCAACCAGACAGACACAATGTTGTATTTGCTATTATTCACACATTTATTAACACCATCACCTCCCCCAGTTGGTTTGTCGGAGTTGAACTGTAACTTGATCTCTGAATGGTAACTTAACTGCATTCGTGATTCGTTTGAATGTTGTGAACGAGGGAGGAGGCGACTCGGCCCCCCGGTCAACAATCGCAACAATCGCCCCCCCCCCCCCCCCCCCCCCCCCCCCCCCCCCCCCGTCAACAATCGCGCAGCGCCCCTATTTTTGTCTGGTAAAAAATCTGTTTGTCTAGTAAAAATTGTCATCTACTCGCCAGTTGTCTGGTAAGCCAAAATTTTAGTTTCAACCCCTGAGCATATTGTACAGCATATTGTTATTTTTGTCAAGCTCGAAGAACTCAAAAGAGCAAAGACTCGAGAGAAGTGGAAGAGAATTACAAGAGAACAACAAGAGAGGGACTTTCTCTGGAAGAGAAAGCACAAGGAGCATGCAGGCTCCAGCTCAAAGAGAGGATGAGAAAATGGGCTTAATGAGACGCCGCCTTTCCCAACTTAATTGCTAGCTGGACACACCGTTACACAAGTTCTTCGCCTTTTCCGGATTTCCCCAGATAAGAGATTGACATCTCGAACATTAACCTATGAGAGAGAGAGAGAGAGAGAGAGAGAGAGAGAGAGAGAGAGAGAGAGAGATGTACAGAAGGAAATAGAGGAGACAGATGTCCTTTTCCTTCTTGCATTCTAATTCGATGAACATAGATCGCAGCATCGGTAAGAATGTGTGGCTGCAGGGTGTTGAATGCCAAGGGGAAGTCTGCACACAACAAAGGAGTCTGGCCGTTGTGTTGGGGGGGGGGGGGGGGGGGGGGGGGGGTTCAGGCAGATGCTTGAGTGTGTCTTGCTGTTTAATTAACATCGTTGGGGTTCATTTGGTCAGTGTAGTGAACAAAGTTCATCTTTGGTCCATCAACATACTGTACAGGGGGAGATGGTAATCCATCAGCATACTGTACAGGAGGAGATGGTAGTCTTACAGGGAGAGATGATGGCACATTGTGTGTGTGTGTGTGCGGGTGCGCACCACAATGTGTGTGCGGTCCAAAAAAAGTGCTCAAAAGAGTATGCGTGTACTTGGAGTTATTCGTGCTGGTGGTGGGCGTGCGAGCGTGTTCAGACAAAACCCTAAAAATAGTATGACTATATGCCCGCGTGACGTATTGAGGTTAAAAGCTTGTGAATTATTTGTCAGTTGCAAGGCGCTCCCCTGAGCTGGATCATTAAACCGTGCACGTGGTATGCTGTGCTGTTTCCTCTTTGATCCCCGAGGATGAGTCCCATTCGCTCTCTAACCTGCGGTCACGAGTACACAAACATCAACGTGCTTTATTTTGCCACGTTAAATCAGCACTTTTTTGGGGGGCTAGGTAATTACTCAAAGTGAGTAAGTAAGTAGCCAATTGATTTACTTTCACGAGAAGAAGAAAAAAAAAACACAACAACTAAAACAAAAGCAGCTTATGACCTCGTAGGAAAGGTCAACGCTTGCTGATTACGTTGAGGAAAAAACTAAAATGCTGATCGTTATCGAGGCATTGCAAATATGCAGCGGGACGCACAAACAGCCGGGCTTATAATGAAAAGTCAATATTTGTCACACTTACTCCTAATGCATTACATGAATTCCAGCTGCCATTGATAACATCCGAAGCTACCGAGAAAGATGCACACGGATGCCAAAAAACGCAGCTCACACAATGTCTTACACAATGTGCCCTCCATCCAGAAGGGCACCTGAGCCAGCTCACTAATGTACTATACTTGGGTGGGAACAGTGTTCGCTACTGGAGTCGTGTCGTCCGAAGGCGAGGTGGTACGGGTGCCCAAGTTGTTCCCTGACTTTCCTTTTCCTAAAGTCGACATACGTGAAAAGGACCTGACTTAAATTATTCAGGGCTGTGTGAGAGCATGTTCGAGCGTGCACTTACACTGCTTACCCTACTGACTACGCCATTACCACCACCACCACCATGTGCCCCCCCCCCCCCTACCCCTCCACACCACCTACACCACCAACACCCTCCCCTCACCAGCGCTGGGCTCAGAGTGCAAAAGAGTTGGAGTTGAAAAGCCAGAGCCAATTGCTAGAGGGATGAAGCTCATTCTGAGTAAAACACAGTACGCACAAGTCTCCCTGTCTCTGTCTCTATGTCTCTCTGGCAATCTGTTGCCTGGCAAAGAAAAAGGGGAGATAAGTCTTTGGGTTGAACTGGAGAGTGGCTAGACCTATCAGAAAAAAAAACAAGCAAAGAAACCCCTATGTAGATAGCCATAGCAAAAATAGGACCAACAGGAAGGGGGTTGGTTATGGGCGTGGGGGCAGCGCTGTGGGCGGACAGGGGTGTGTCTGGAGGGATTGTTTTTTTAGCATAGGGAGACCGACAGGTGCATATTTAGACACAGGACAAGATAAGGGCGGCCAGGTGAAGGGCCTCCGGAAGAGCAGAGCCGACGGACAGGTTTGGCAGGCTGATCGGCGATATATGATGGCAACAACACAAAGGCAACAGCGAAAGACGAATGACAATTGCAAAACAAAAAAAAAAACATAACATATAAATAGAGATCAATCATCAATAAATAAATCGCGTCTGTCAAGCAATGGAAATAATAACGTTGCTGCAGTGCGTTGTTGAAATGAAAGGCGTTTTCGCATCCACATGGCTAATGGGCCTACTTCCGAAAAGCAATAAATGCTCTACTTGAGCTATTCACAGGCATGTACGGACAAAGTAGGCCATCGGAGGCATTGTGCTGGCTGTATTTGGATCGGGTGCCAACACAGCACAGCGTTACCCCGGCGCTCCCTCCTGCCAACCACAGAGCTTCTGTTCCTCATTTAACACCACAGACCGAGTTAATGGTTAAGCTAATAGCCACGGAGATCATGTTGTCTTACATTGGCTTCAATTGCTTTGTGTCCCAGCACTTCGAGTTGTTGACATTGTGTCACACACACCTAACCCGCACACAAAATAACTGGTTAGATGGCCTTTTTTTATTTGTTAGAGAGCTAATGCTTCTCTTGAGAGCGGTGTTAATGTCTTCTTGCCAGTTCCAATGGCAAGAAGACATTAAAACAAGACCCCAAAACGAGCTAGAAAAGTAGCGCAAGCATATACTAACTGTCCTCTTCTCCTCTTCCCTGTGTTTTTTTGTGTTTTGTTTGCTCCAGGTAAGCCCCAGAGCATCGAGAGCTCTGAGCGCGTGCAGCTGTCGGGCACGTACAACGTGCGCAAGGGGAAGCTCCAGCTCCCGGTGAACCGCTGGACCCGGCGGCAGGTCATCCTCTGTGGCACTTGCCTCATCGTCTCCTCCGTGAAGGAGAGCCAGACGGGCAAGATGCACATCCTGCCCCTCATAGGAGGAAAGGTGAGGAAGGAAATTAAATTCAAAGGTTTGAAGGTGCCATGGGTTAGATTCGACAGTTGTAAAGAGAGTGAGCGGAAAAGAGCAGAGTTTAGTTTCAAGATTTTGAAAACTAAACGACCCAAAAAAAAACGTCCTCTCCCTCCCTACATTTCTCTGCCATTGAGAAGCGTTGCATTCAAGTACCTGTGATTGACAGGCGAGATGGATTCGCCAATCACGGAAGAGATGCCCTGATTGGTCAGAAATGAGCCAGGAGCGGTCCAGAAGATATTAAATTGCCTCATACGGATGCAGGCACAATCAACTCGAAACAGATATTCCCAGATAACGGATATCTCTCTTAAGTCTACAGGTCACCTTTTGATGACCACAAGGTCCAAGGTTGTTGGAATTATTCTTCTTGCTACATCATCGTGAAAACAAGACAATAACATAACATAACAGTGGAAGACAGACAACACATCACTCAATACAGACAAGACCGAACCAATCTTCACCATATAAAGTGCAGTGCAGTATGGGAATTATCTGGATGGAAGAAGGTGTTTAGTGATTTTAGTATCCGTATTGTAGTGGGGAAGAAGCTGTTTCTGAAATGACGATGTTGGGGTGGATGTGGGCTTGTATCTTCATCTGGAGGGAAGCTATTGGAAGAGGGGTGCAGGGTGGATATGGTCCAGTGTCATTTTCTTTGAGGTGGGACCTGAAGAAAAGACCCCCCCACCCACCCCACTATATTCAACATGGTTCTTCCTGGATCACCATAAAATCCACTGCAATAAACCCCCCCACACACACACACTCCCTTCTCCTGCTGACTGATACTGCAGCGTGAAAGTATCCACCGGGTCTCCCACTGCAGTGTCACATATCCACACTGTGTGTGTGTGTCCGGCTGCCTGCACCTCTCTGTGAAATACGTCTGCTTCTGGCAAACCCATATTTCCGAGTCCCCATTAGACCTCACGTGTTCAGAAACACACACGATGCAGAAATGCTAATGATGCTAATACATCTAATACCACAGCATTGTTGAATACTTGATTCTGATTGGTCAATAATATTCCAAGGGTGTGCATTATCTTTCAATAACGGGACACCGTTGCCTTTTAACAGTTCAAAGACATTTCGCAACAAATCCAACATTAGTTTTGGCGGTGGTAAGGAGGGGGGCATCACCCCCCCTTAACCCCCCGGGCCTGTCGTACATTATTTATCCATTAACGAGACAGCCCGTCGTGGTTTATACCGTACAGGTATCCTGCCTGTTATTAATAGTATCTAGATTTAACATTCCTTATTGTGTCATGTCCAGGGTCGAAATTGTACTTTGACTTTGATGTCCAACATGCCACCATATTCACTGGTCTTGGAGGCTACTACCGTTTGGAGCAGTTTCACCCAATCCCGTTTTAACGCTGGACTGCTCAAATCCATTTGTGTGTCCTGCTTTGGAATTTGCTCTTTTCAGCCAACGGTTAAGGAGCCCAGCCACCACCTGTAACGAGTTTTTCAGCGTTTATTGCTTTACGGTGCTGTAGCGTCAAGGCCACCGAGCAATCTGTAAGGGTTGTCCAGAAAATGCCCTTTCAATTTGTCTGGCTGACACAATGGACGCTCCATATTCCACCAGACCCACTGTGCAAACACATGACACGCGCACACGCGCACGCATCGGCCATAGTCTGCTGTTCAGTCGCACAAGATTTCCGTGCGTGTTTGTGTGCACACATTAACAGCCTGTTAATATGTATTAACAGCGTGTTAATATAAGTTTACTCCATTCACACGCTAGCGTTCTGTTTGAAAAGCACTTTGCAGCCATACATTCACACTGGATCCATGTGTGGGAGAGGTTTTTTGCGTATATATGTTGGAGCAGCAGGGAAAGTGTGTGTGTGTGTGTGTGTGTGTGTGTGTGTGTGTGTGTGTGTGTGTGTGTGTGTGTGTGTGTGTGTGTGTGTGTGTGTGTGTGTGTGTGTGTGTGTGTGCGCGCGATTAGCATGCTAAATCCATGCGCACACATTTATTCTTGCATCTGTTGCCTGACACATGACCTTATGTTGTACACCATGCATCTTGTGTGTCTTATGCAAACGAGGACACAAATAAAATCAAAGCATACAATACAATTCTAACATTGCCGTTACTAAGAAATTAACTTAAATATGATGACATATTGATGGAAGTTCACACATACAGTGTTTAAATCCATCTAGCATCACATAAAACAATCCAAAAGCTATCAAAATATGAAAAGATATTAAAAGATAATGAGCAGATCAATAGTTTTCCCTAAGCTAATAGAAGTGCAGTCTTGTTGGACCACACTGGCCTTTTGTTTTCTCTTGCCACAAATTGGTGTAGTCGCTTTGCAGTCTTGCTCCGCGAGTGCAATTGAGACGCAGAATGTTTCAGGGCAAGATTCATTGCATTTAAAATATAGAATTCATGGTGTTCACTTGCTGCAGTTTAAATGAAAGATGTCTCCTCATAAATATGATTTTGTTGCCTTGCAGCGCTTCAGCCTCGCTCAGCTACTGCTGATAGCCTACTGTTGGCCTTCTGATAGCCAATGGTAGCCTTGTGATAGCCTGCTGTTAGTCTAATGTTAGCCTTCTCCACTGATAGTGTTAGCCTTCTGATAGCCTACCGTTAGCCTTGTGATGGACTACTGCAAGCCTTCTGTTGACATACTGTTAGCCTTATGATAGGTTACTATTAGCCTTCTGATTGCCTACTATAAGCCTTCTGATAGCCTGCAGTTTGAATTGGATAGCCTGCAGTTAGCCAACTGTTAGCCAACTGATGAGGTGATGTTGTGCTAGTTTCACCCATTAACAGGATGTAGTCGATTATCCATTGTGTGTATTCTCCTATGCCCTCCAGCCATGTCTGTATTGGGTTCACGTATAATTATGAATCACTTATTGTATTAACGTGATGACTTCCGTTTACAGGTGGAGGAGGTTAAAAAGCACAGCCACTGCTTGGCCTTCAGCTCAGCCGGGCCTCAGAGTCACACCTACTACGTCAGCTTCGACAGCTTCACCGAACACCTACGTTGGCACCGCCATGCCGCCAAGGTGAGAGAGAGAGACTATGTTCACAAACTAGAGAGATAAACTATGTTGGGGGGGGAGGGAGGGAGGGAGGGAGGGAGGGAGGGAGAGGAGAGAGAGAGAGAGAGAGAGAGAGAGAGAGAGAGAGAGAGAGAGAGAGACCCCTTAAGCATTAGTTGTCCCACTCTGCTCTCGGTTCAGTTCAAGTGTATGATAAAATGCATGGCTGCATCTGAACTAAAAATACACAACTACTACTGCTCTGATGCTCGTCGTACCCACTGGGTCGGAAGTGTACACATTTGACGGCAAATCCATAATATATTATAGCTATGTTGTAAAAGAAAGAAAACGGCAGATATATCATACTATATGAATGTCTAACTCAAAAACACAACTATATATCAATATAGGTGTATATATATATTCATATATATATAGATGACCTCAAGTGGGCCATGGGCAGGAAAGGCAATTTTTCTCCATTGTGTTGGGGACGATGGTGTCAGTGGTGCCCAGGGGTCTCCTCAGAATAGAAGCAGGGAGCGCTGGGACCAGCAGCACTTTCCTTCCAGCTACCGCTACTCCGCTAAATGTCACGTTAGCGTATGTGTCGTGACGGCACTTAGTGACCCCGGCTGTGTAACTCTCTCCAAGGTGGCTTAATTAGGAGAACCGTTGCAGGTGAGCTGTAGAAAAAGTCCAGACGACAAGTGTGTGTGGGTGTGGGTGTTGGCCGAGGTCAGCCTGTCTTGACTTACTCCTCGTGACTCTTTAATCCACATACACGCATGCACGCACACACACACATGTAACACGCGTTAAGACCAGTTCGGTCTGCCAGCAGTAGCGCTAATCCCATTTAAAGGTTTCCAGGTTTCCCATCTCACTCTGACCTCTCTCTCTCTCTCTCTCTCTCTCTCTCGCCCCTGTCTAGATGGTGTCCCAGAGGATCAACTCGGTGGACCTGTCCTGCTGCAGTCTGGAGCAGCTGCCCCCCAACCTGTTCTACAGCCATGACCTCACCCACCTCAACCTCAAACACAACTTCCTGCCTGCAGACCACCGGCTGCAGCAGCTGCAGAGGTAGCCACCACCATGCCTCACATGCTGTCAGTGGGAATGAAGGGGTGGGGGGGGGGGGATGAATGGTCCTCTCGATGGGTAAAGGCATGGGATTAAAAGGACAATACCAGTCGGGGTGATTAAAGCATCGCAAGCGTCTCTCCAATATAATCTGACAAAATTGCTTTGTTGTTCCGATTCTGCCAAAGAGCATTAGCATGAGTGTGAATGTAAACAGTAGCAATATAGCACTGTCGTCTGTTGGAATCAAGGTGTGTCGGTCAGCACAGAGTTTGTGAAAACTGAATTGCCATAAAAGTACAAAATGTCCTATCACAAAGACCAAGTGCTACTACTATTTGTGGCAGGCATGCAGAATCGGCAAAACAAAGTAATTTGGACAAATTATATTGGCAACGGATGTTTTAAGTGAAGCCAGGAAAGATGATGGTTTGATCACAGACCGGTATGATCCTTTCACACTGCCTTTACCAATTTACCAGCAGTTGGTTTCCCACTGGGGCCAACCATGCAAAAAAAATGTATGCACTCACCGTGTTGTGAGACTCTTTGAATAAAACCCTCCACTAAATGGCATATATTCAATACGCTGTATTTGAGTGTGTGAAATCAGCCCGTTGCCTAACTGCAGAGTCAGACAAAAGATGGTGTGTGTGTGTGTGTGTGTAAAGATAGGGGAAATCCATTCGACGAAGCCATTTTATTCCACAAAAACGGTAAATGGACTGCATTTATGGAGGGCTTGTGATGCCACTACAGCCACTCAGAGGAGCGCTTTCACCACTAATGTCTCACATCCTCCCACACAACACACTCACACATTCACACGCCGTCGATGCGTCAACCATGCAGAGTTGACACCAGCTCACTGGGTGCAGCGAGGGGGTGCCGTCTCTTTGCTCAAGGACACCTCAACAAGGTTTGAGTTGGGATCTAACCCGGGAAACCCTCCATACGGAAGACGACCCGCACCACAGTTAGGTTGTGAGGATGAAAGAACCTGACCTAAAACAGCACCAGAGGTATAGGAAGAGTGTGATAAAGATGATGGTGGCGGTGTGGCCAAGGGAGGGCTAATCTCTTATTTTCTTACCGCCAACTCTGACGGAGCTCTTGACAAAAGCATGGGTTAACGAGATCTCAGAAATCCTGAGGCACCCATGTCATTGGCTGACAGTTTGGAAAAACGCCCACCTCTGGAAAACCACAAGAAACCTGTGGTTAGCGCTGCGCTCGGTTCACTGCAGATTCGATTTGACTAGGATCGCACGTGATGAATCAACACTTAACATCGTTCGTTATAGCTCTGGGAAATTTGCACCTTGCTGCATTCCTGCTCCAGGAGGATTCAGACACACAGGTCAGACAAACAGACCTTGTCTAGGAACGGTGCCATGGTCACGCAGGGCCTAACGAGCGGGCCAGGCCATCCCAGACTGGGCTGCATTGCTCCAGTGTCTAGGCAGAGCCCTGAGGGGTACACAGGTCTGCAGGGAAGCTTTTAATATGCCTGGCCTCTGACACACACACACACACACACATTATCTCCCTCTCTCTCTCTCTCGCTCTCTCGCTCGCTCTCTCTCTCTCTGGGCACCATCTGGTGTATGCTTATCATGCTTGCAGATTAAAGCCCACAGCCAAGACGCACGTGTGTGTGTGTGTCTCGCCATGCACACCAGTGCACTCGTGCACATTCCAGTCACAGCGTCTTTCTCAAGATTCTTGCTCAAAGGTTATTCACAATTTAACATTGCCATGTGTTAATGTTGCACGAGTGTGATTCTGTGTGATGGCGATGCTGTGTGTGTGTGTGTGTGTGTGTGTGTGTGTGTGTGTGTGTGTGTGTGTGTGTGTGTGTGTGTGTGTGTGTGTGTGTGTGTGTGTGTGTGTGTGTGTGTGTGTGTGTGTGTGTGTGTGTGTGTGTGCGTGCGTGCGTGACGCCGAGTGACGGTTGTGTGTGACTAAGTGAAAGTGTCTGCAGGCTACAGTATTTTCTTTTTTTTCATCACTTTGCTGTAATGCAGCCTTTAAAATCAGGAAAAGACAACACTAGTACCATGTCACAATATTACGTTATCCAAAATGTAAGACAATATCTAGTCTTATATCAAAATCGATATATTGGCCAGCCCTTTGTGAGTACTATACGTGTGTGTGTGAGTGTGCGTGTGCGTGTGTGCTCTGTCCCCAATCCGAATGCTTTTGAAGAGGCCACAAAGTCAAGCTGTGACAAGGCCCATGCCTCCA
This sequence comes from Merluccius polli, assembly GCA_030340625.1. Classification (NCBI taxonomy): domain Eukaryota; kingdom Metazoa; phylum Chordata; class Actinopteri; order Gadiformes; family Merlucciidae; genus Merluccius; species Merluccius polli. The sequence goes on along the minus strand of JAOPHQ010002867.1, from coordinate 73,019 downwards.
TGCTGCTAATCCACAGAGTAATTACCAATTTGAAAAGAGAGCCCCAGATATGCAAGACAAGCCGCTATAGCTTTGAATGTGAATGCCTGACAGGAGGACCCCTGCTGGTTGGATGAGTTAGGATTCAAACATACACGGCATGCTTAGACAGGCAGCAGGCTTGTCATCTCTATTTGGCCCTCGCATTTAACAGCAGCGCTGTGTGCGAGGATCTAGTGTTGTTTACAAAGTGACTCCACAGCGTTTAGCGCTAGCTTGGAGTTAGCTCGTGTTCAGATTTATATTCAGGTTCACTTTCAAGATCGTATGTTGGTCATGACACTTTGAACGGTCTCATTTTCTAATATTAGAATATCTAATATCTAATAATGTTTGATTGAAACAATGTATATGGCTTAATGGACAGATGCATGATGGGTCATTAAATTGTACCAGAGCTAGTTAGCCTCTGTGTATACTGGTCCTAAATGGAGTGTGTTTGCTTGTCCAGACCCCACAAAAAAATCTCTGGCTCTACCTCTCTCTGTCTCTGTCTCTCTGTGTCTCTCTGTCTCTGTCTCTCTGTGTCTCTCTGTGTCTCTCTGTGTCTCTCTGTCTCTCTCTCTCTCTGTCTCTCTCTCTCTCTCTCTCTCTCTCTCTCTCTCTCTCTCTCTCTCTCTCTCTCTCTCTGTGTGCGTCTCTTCGTCGTTTCCCCCTTTATCTCTCCGGCCAGATATTAACTTGCGGGTGATGTGCCAATCAGATACAGATAATCAGTGCTCTGGGATTCCAGCCCTATCCTCTGGCACAGGGCTGCCTACCCAGAATGCACCACTCCATGACAGAGGTCACCGGCCACTTTGGGTGGACAAGCTCGTGATCCATCCTATGCCTGTATCCAATTGGACTTTTTGGTTCAAAAGAGAGGGAAATACAGGAAGAATGGAGACGGTAGTAGTGGGGGGAAACTGAAGATTGTCTGAGACTGAAGGAAAGGAAGGACGGATGAATGGATTGATTCATTGAATCAAAGACAAGTAAAGTAAATAAAGACATTCTGGGACAGGACTTCATTAATGAAACAACCCCTCTCTGACCTGCTCACCTGATTTCATTGGCCCTCATGTTTGCATAGTCAATCTCTGTCTATTACACTGCCTTATTGTGTGTGTGTGTGTGTGTGTGTGTGTGTGTGTGTGTGTGTGTGTGTGTGTGTGTGTGTGTGTGTGTGTGTGTGTGTGTGTGTGTGTGTGTGTGTGTGTGTGTGTGTGTGTGTGTGAATCTTTGCCCGTAAATACATCTTGTGTGTGTGTGTGTGTGTGTGTGTACACACTTACACAACCCCTGCGTCAAATGGGGGGGAGGGGTCACAAAAGCTACAGGCTTAAAAACTCAACATGAAGCTTTGCTCTTGATGCTTAAACCGTTTTTTGGTCACTGTATGCACACACACACACACCCTAGTTATCATGGGCTTACAGGTTGGCAGTGTGCCATGTAAAGAGCATGGCCTGATAATGAGGTGTGTGTGTGTGTGTGAGAGAGAGAGAGAATAGTAGGTCTTTACCCCTCTTCGGTTCCTCCCTTAACCCCCATGACTTCTTGTGAATGTCATCCTGGTTTGACAACCGCACACAGGGCCAAATGCCACGGCAGCCGCCGGTGTTTCAACCAGCAACACGGCGCTCGCCGCTTGTTTGCTCAACAGTCGAACGTGAATGCTGCTGAGTCTCGTTGTTTGCCTTAAGCTTGGTTTCCATTCTAAAGCGTTACTACGCGCAAGCCGGGCTTTTTCTATGTCACCGCAGGGTGCATTCATTCATGAAATACTCAATACTCAATATTGGAATATTCTCAATACACACAAAATACTCGCCAGGAATGTTATTTCCAAGTCGCATGCAGATCTTTCACTTAACCTCTCTTGTTTTTCTTTCTTTCCCCATCCCTTATTTTGCCCATCCCTGCTGTGCTACATTCTTCACTCCTCCACTCTTCTCCATGTTGTCTCCCCCACTTTCTTCTCCCCCTCTCTCATTCCTCCTCCCCGCCCCCCACCCTCCCTCTGCTCCGCTCCCCTTCCCCACTCTCTCCCTTGCTCCCTACTCTCACCCTAACTGCCAGGTTCTGCCGCCTGCGGAGCCTCAACCTATCCAACAACCATCTGGGCCAGTTCCCCCTGGTCCTCTGTGACCTCCCCACCCTGACGGAGGTCAACCTCAGCTCCAACTACCTGGACTCTATCCCCGGTGCGGTGGGAGCCATGGTCAAGTAAGTAGGACAGCGGGGAGACTAAAGACAGAGAGAGTGTTTTTGTGTTTGGGAGTTTGTACAAACACAACGACGAACTTGTGGTTGCATTTTCCTGGGGATGAATAAAATCTATGGCCAGGGTGGATCATACCGTACCTCAAGCGCTTTTACATGAATATACGCTTTAGTGTTTTAATATGCTCACTGCGATTCGTATCGTGTGTGTGACCGCAGGACAGGGATTCACAGGGACTCTCCGCAGTCGAAACGGAAAGTACTTCCAGAACCTAAGAGCAAGTATTTAATGTGTATTTACTGTGAGTGGATACCTCATTTCCCTGAGGTATCCACTCACAGTATAACGTATGCACTCACAGTGTAACATGCACCCCCGGAGGTATTGTGACACTCATTGGATGAAAAACAGACATCCACCGAATGGCATACGTTATTTCACTGGTGGGTTTTTTTATGCATTTTCTATCACCGATTACAATTCAGAGTACTGTAGTTGTGGCTGAAATGGATAGTAAATCTAGTCCGAATGTCCAAATGTTGAAAAGACGTCCGAAGGCTACAGTAGAGAACAGTAGTTGCTTACAGGAGAATGTGTAATCTCTTGAAAAAGAGAGCGAGAGAGTCAGAGGCTGCTCAGTAAGCGCTGACAGATGTTAGCCAGGCCCGAAGCCTCTCGGGTCCGATACATCTCGCCACCCTCGCTGTATTTAACGTACGATTAGATAATCGGATAGCTGTCTTACCCTACCCTTGCCATGGGTGAGAGAGGTGTGGTTGCTGCCATATGGAAACTGTATGCTACAAAGAGTGAAGCGAAACTTAGATAGAGATGCTCTATGTGTGGGTCTCTCTCTCTCTCTCTCTCTCTCTCTCTCTCTCTCTCTCTCTCTCTCTCTCTCTCTCTCTCTCTCTCTCTCTCAAAATTTGCAGGAATGATCTGGAATGCCAGTGCATTCCTCAGGTGACCTAGGAGGCCTTTGTGTTGTGACTGCCATCTGCTGGACATTAATTCAATAACATAATAGTTTCTAAGCTTAAGGTGTCAAGTTCGTGCAACTGTGTTTTGCAATTTTCTTTAGACAAACTTATCAATGGTTTCCAGTGTGTTTCTCAATAGGCGCTATCAGGAAGATATCCATAAAGTTTAATTTATTAATTCCTATACTCTGATTCGTGCCAGTCAAACGTGCTATAACTACAATGATGACAAAATAAACTTGTTTCACCTATGATATTAATAAAGTAGAGCTGGGAAATATCACATTGATTTTAAACGATAAGTCATCATGAGCTTTTAGAACCAAATTTTACATATTTTTTTAGCTTTTCGCTGCCAAGTCCACAGTTAAGATAAAGAGATTAACCATTAACGATACAATATATATTCCATTGTTGCAATAACCATAATCCCAGGAAATAAACTATATTGGAGTATTGGGCAGGATAGTCTCTAGAGTTTAGGGTCTGACTCCCAGCCGTAACGATTTATTGTTTATCACCGGTTGCACTTTGAGTACTGCTGTAATTTGTATAAACCTTTCTCTCCCCGCGTTCAGTTTGCAGACGTTCTTGCTAGACGGCAACTGTCTGTCAGAGCTGCCCGAGGACCTGGGCACCCTGCGGAGGCTCAGCTACCTGGGCCTCTCCTTCAACCAGTTCAGCCACGTGCCCCAGGTGCTGGAGAGGCTGGCCTCCATGGAGAGGCTGTGCATGGCAGGAAACAACCTGGCCACACTGGTCCTGCAGAACTTCCGTCTGCTGCGGGTCAAGCATGTGGACCTACGGTAAGCACCGCACCGTGCACACACACACACACACACACACATGCACGCACGCCCACATACACACAGACATGTGTGCAGACACGCACACACACAAAAATGCACATTTTGTACACACACACACACACATTTTCTGCAACAACAACAACAACACAAACAACACAACACTAGAAGTACGAAATCATTAAATTACAAGGAAACAAGTGCTAGTAGCAGTCAATTCAGTCAGAATTAGTCTTTTAAACTAACTAAAATCTACACATAAAATATACAATAGAAGGGCCTAGGTGGATACAACAAGTGTGTTGTGATCAATAGGATCAATGCTGTTTGTTTAGGGCAATGTCCACAAGGTCATTTTGTTTGCAGTGCACTGCACTGACAGAGCGGGTGGAGATGACACGTGTCATCCACCTATAATGACTAAAAGAAAAACACTGGAGCAGAAATAACACTGCATAGTCAACCAAAGACACGCAGACTTGTTGACACAGAGTCAGGAAATAATTTGCCCAAATCACCCATGTCTCTGTGAAAAGAGCACCGACAGAGTGACATTGCATTATTCTCTAGTTAATATATCACTCCCTCTCTCTTGCTCTCGCTCTCGCTCTCTCTTTCTGTCACATGGACACTGAAGTGGACCCAGGGACAGACTGAGCCTTTTTAATTTCCCCCCCCCCCCCCAAGTGTCAGTTTCAAAGATTCAAAGATGTATTTGCAGATGCATAATTGTACATGTATGACAGCAGTGAAATTAAGTTGCAACAACTGCGTCTGCCTGTGCAAATTGCAAACGTATTAAATAAAGGAATGGAATATCAATATAATGATATAGGATGGTTTGGAATAGAATGATAGAGTTTAATAGTAAGGCAACCATTATGAAGCCATGGCGGCCTCGTGCCTCTCTACATCACTAAGGAATTTACATTGTCGAGACTTATTTTTGTGCAGCTCTGTCGCTCGAGGATAAGTAATTGAAAGGCTGCAACCGAGGTGCCATGACAGTGTTACTAATTAGTGTTTAGCATTAAAACTAATTGCCCACCGCATTCCGTCAGATCCATTCAAAAAGTAACATGCTGCAACTTGTCGTTTCCCTGCTTGTAACCCTGCTAATGCTACGAGTCGGGTGCTATACAACCTACCAGCCATCACCCACGGCATGTTCCCTTTCCTCTCTAGACAGCAAGTGTTGTGTTCGCTTCAGTAGAGAATGTGTGACCTCTCTCTCTCATTCTCATCTCTCTCTCGCTCCCCCCATCTCTCGCTCTCGCTCTCTTTGTCTCTCCACCCCACCCCCCCTCTCAGGCTGAACCAGATCTCCAGCGTGGTTCCGGACGAGCCGGACCTGCTGCGCCACGTCACCCAGCTGGATGTGCGGGACAACGGGTTGAGAGAACTGGACGTCTCCCTGTTCCCGCGGCTGGAGGTGCTCCACTGCGAGAGGAACCGCATCGCCTGCCTCAAGGCCAAGGGAGCGTCGCTGAAAGCCGTCTACGCCTCCAGCAACGGTAGGTTGCGGGGTAGTCTCACAGATCAGACTTTAGGTTAACGTCTAAAATCTGTTATGACACAGCTTTGTTGAATACTTGATTCTGATTGGTCAATTGCGCATTCTACGGTCTGTTATTTCTGAATAGCAGACCGCTGCTACGAATAAAAGGCTGTTATATGTTTTAGTTTGTGTCAAATTATTGATTTCATTAGTAAGTAGCCATGTAGTAAGCGGGATAATGTACAGCGAGCCGGTCATCGTTGTGAAATACACCCCGACGGGGATGCAGGACCCCGACGCGAGTCCCTGGCCACTGTAGAAGTAGAAATACATTTGTGAAAATCATCTTCTGAAACCTGCAATCTAGCGAATGAGTTTACGAATATATCATATATCATATATCGAATGTAACAAAATAGGAAACACTGCGTAACTCTGCCCTTCGCACTTGCTGATGTCTGGCCCAGGCGCTGTGCAGTCTCCCCTCAGAGGTTTGGCTATAGCATTGTCGAACTTCTGGATCCCAGATTAGGTGGGGAGGGGACGGGGGTCCGGGACATATATATATATATACATATATATATATATATATATATATATATATATAAGTCACACCATAAAAAATGTGGTCTTAAAAATCGGATTTGTGCCTCTGTCTCTTTTTGCAGAGCTGCAGCAGTTGGATATTACTCCAGTACCGTCCAATCTGAGCTACATGGACATCTCCAGGTGATACATTATCTAGACACACACAAACACACACACACACACACACACAGAAAATGTTCATTATGTGAGCCTTTTCGACTCAAACACCACAAGTGCATTGAAACAATTTTGCAAGTTGCAGGTCTAGTGAAAAAAAAGATGATTTGCATGATAAACAATATGTCTCATTCATGTATCCATCTTGTATGTAAGGGATAATGTACAGCGAGCCGGTCATTTTTTTTTAAATAAACCCAGACAGGGTGATAGAGGTTTTGAATCACAAGGGTTTTATTTCGCAATAATTGCGAATACATTATCACATTTATTACACGGCTACTTACTAAAGAAATCAATATTTTGACAGAAAATATTTAAAAAAAGATTATATTGAATTAAAAATGATTTTATTGCTTCCTCTAAACACAAATAGTCCGTCCAACAAAGCCGCATAATAATTCACTTTAACAACATCAACATCACCATCACCTTCATCACCATCCTCTTTATTACTGTCTTCGTTATCGGCATCATCATTGTCATGGCAATCATCATCACTATCCTCCCTTTCCCTGTAGGAACTGTCTGGAGGTGCTGCCAGACTGGCTGTGTGAGAGCAAAAAGCTGGAGGTCCTGGACGTCAGCCACAACCTCATCACCGAGCTGCCGGCACGGTGAGATAGCGTAGCTTAACTTCGTAGCTCATTCTATCTTATCTTACTCTACGCTGTCTGTCTCACTAGCCCTTTACCACCCCCAGCCCACCCACCCCGACCTCTACTGCAATGTAGTAGGTCTCGGTCTCTGTCCCCGTCTGTGTGTGTGTGTGTCTCTGTCTCGGTCTCTGTCTGTCTGTGTGTCTCTCTTTCTGTCTCTCTCTGTCTCAGTCTCTGTCTCCCTATCTCTCTCTAGCTCTCTAAATATAAGAGTGTGTGTTTGTGAGAGAGATAGAGAGGGAGTGCATGTTCATTCATCACTTCCCTCTTCCTTCCTTCCTTCCTTCCTTCCTTCCTTCCTTCCTTCCTTCCTTCCTTCCTTCCTTCCTTCCTTCCTTCCTTCCTTCCTTCCTTCCTCCCCGTCTTCCTTCTTCCCCGTCTTCCTTCCTTGCACCCTCGATCTCTCTCTGCCATTCTGCTTCTCTCTCTCCGTCTGTCCCCATCTCCTCCGCTCGGCTGTCCTCTCACTCATTCTCCCCTTCGGCTTGCCATGATTATTTTTCTTCTCCTTTTCTTTTTTTCAAATTAGTTTTTTCTTCTCTCCCCCAGTATGTGTCACAATGATGAATTTCAGCTGCAGGCGCCACTCGGGGCCCTACTATTATATTATTTTATTATTTGTTTTTTTACATTTGTTTGTGCTCATGCACAAACCCAGTCAGTGTGTGCATGCCTGGAGAGCAGGAGAATAAAGCCCAATGGCAGTCCGGCCCTTCACTGGCCTCATTTCACACACATGCAGGAGACACACACTCACACTCTGCCCACGTCCTTCCGGTTTGCTCATTATTTAGATACCTTTTTTTCAGCTCTTCTTCACTTTCCTCACTTTCTTCACTTTCTCTCGCAGTCCGTTTTTGTTATTTTCTCACTGGGACTCGGTTTGTCTGGTTGCCCTACCAGCGGCCTCCCCACCCAGCCCTGTTAATATCAGGACATGTCATACAGTAGAGAGGTTACACCTTTTACATGTTTAACTAGTCATCATCATCATCATCCACCTTAGTTTTTCCATGCAATTAATAAAGAGCAAATTCTTTTTTACAATACCTGGCAGCAGAGACATGAGGCAACAAACCACACAACTCGTGATAGTATAGTTTTTTTTTAATGAAATATTTCCCTGTTCAATGATTACTAGAAAAGGGGCATTATAATTATCTTTCCTACGACTACCCCTACAAAACTTTCCTACAACTACCTGTCCCTCCCCACCACTTTTTTATTTTATTTAGTGTTAGGGCCCTATACACACCAACAGAAAGTTCCTGTTTGACAGCCTAGCTGTATATCTATCTATCTGTGTTATTTGTATTGTTTGTTTGTGTGCTGCAGGTTGCTGTGCAGCAGCAGCCTGAGGAAGCTGAGCGCAGGACACAACCGGCTGCAGAAGCTGCCTGACAGGGTGGAGCGCCCTCTGCTGGAGATCCTCGAGGTGCAGCACAATCAACTGGTGGAGCTGCCCGGCAACCTGTTCCTCAAATCAGACAGGTAATACACTTCTTAACCACATTTATAATTAAGGACCTCATCAAACTACTGGAATAATCAAACGCATAATACAAACATTTAAATTAGGCTTTTTATATTTATAAAAAAAATATTTTATATTTAAATGTATAATTACAGGAACCAAAAGCACAGTTGAAAGTGATTATATACACTATTAAAAGTGGTCATATTTAGTTTGTGTTTATGTTTTATATTTAGCGATATCTTAAAATTGTATGTTGATATGTTTTATATTTAGTGATATATTTTAATGGTATGTTTCTATGTGTTATATGTTGTGATATATTTTGACTGACGTGACTTTTCCTCTTCCAGTCTGCGGTGTCTGAATGCGTCGGCCAATCAGCTAGAGTTCCTGCCGCCCTCCAGCCTATCAGAAGAGAGCAACAGTGTCCTTCAGGAGCTGTACCTTACCAACAACCGGCTGACGGACAAGTGTGTCCCGTTGCTGACAGGACACGCACACCTCCGCGTGCTCCACATGGCCTACAACCACCTCCAGACCTTCCCAGCCAGGTACAACAACAACAACAATAACAACAATTTATTTGTATTGTTTGTTTAGGCCAGTTAGTTGGCTGCTGGTATTCCCACAGTCAGTTAGTCAGGCTGTTCCTCACGTGAAAACACAGATGACTAATGCTGGGCACTCAACTCAACTCAAAAACACACACACACACACACACACACACACGCACATTCTCCCACAGACACATGTGCGCACACACACGCACACACAAACATGTGCGCACACACACACGCACACGCACACACTCTCTCACACACAAGCGCGCACACACCGCTCCGTTTCCTAGCAACTCTCCCAGTGGAGGCAGCAGACTCCTTCTTCCTCTACACAACCTCCCTCTGCTCTCATCTCTCCACCACGACGCACTAATATCCTCAACCATCACTCTCTCTCTCTCTCCCTCCCACCTACCCCCCACACCACCTCCCCTCCCGGTAGTAAAATGGCACGGCTGGAGGAGCTGGAGGAGCTGGAGCTGAGTGGCAACATGCTGAAGACGGTGCCCACCACCATCTTGAGCTGCAAGCGCATGCACACGCTCATCGCCCACTCCAACGCCCTGGAGGTGTTCCCAGAGGTCATGCAGCTGATGGACATGAAGGTAGGAGGGGGAGCACGGCGTGTGTCTGTGTGCGTGTGTGTGTACTGTACTGTGTGTGTGTGTTAACGCTCCTCTCCTGTGGCACCAGTGTGTGGATCTGAGCTGTAATGAGCTGAGTGACATCACGCTGCCTGAGAACCTGCCCCCCAAGCTGCAGGAGCTGGACCTGACCGGGAACCCCCGCCTCAACCTGGACCACAAGACCCTGGAACAGCTCAAGTACGCACTACACTGAGAACACAATAAAAATGTAATCTAGAAAATGTCATAAATAAGAGCAAATGTTCAAAGTGAGTCACAAGTCCAAAGTGATGTTTTACATTTGCTTGCTTCATCTGACAAGCAGCCAAGAAAAACTATTTAAGTATTCTTTTATAATGATCCATATACATTTGAACTTCTGAAGCGTCAAGCAGCAAATGTTGGTACTTGAAATTTGATTCGATTTAATTTTCAACTAATCAAATAAACAACTAATCGTTGCAGCCCTACTGATTACACACACACACACACACACATTAAAGGTGCTGTAGGTAAGCTATTATTTGAGTGTAATCTGTTAGAAGTACCATAGCCATCCGTCAGCTGTTAGAGAGTGAAATGCTCTGTGAGAAGATCTGTTCTGGTTGACAGCACGCCCTGCCTCTGTATGAGACTATTTCGATTTTAATTTCTGACTAATCAGGGCAATCTTTCCCCTGATTGGTTCAGGGAATCCATTTTTCCTGTATATCACATTCGAGCACATGGTGTTATCATCTTAATGGCGGAGAGATGTAGGGAGGGAGGGAGCAGGGAGGGAGGGAGCAGAGAGGGAGGGTGACATTTTTTTGGGGTGTTAATTCTCAAAATCGTGCTCTCGTCTGCTCTTTTTCCACTCTCTTTACAACTCTCAAATCTTACCTACAGCGCTTTTAATACACTGTAAAACGTCCTCATCAGCAAGCCCTCCGTGTGTTTGTGTAGTATTGCATTTATTGCATTTTTTCACCAAGAAATCCTTATTTCATATTTTATTATAAGAAAAGGTGACTCTTCTTTTCTCTGTTTACTTGTTTTATTACAAATGTACTTGTTTTATTACAAAAATGTGTTTCCTGTTGCTGTGTTCTACACGGTTTCTTGGTTGCTATGCGGTGGATATTAAGTAACATCCTGTGTTGTTGTTTTTTCCACCTAGTAATATTCGCTGTTTCCGTATTGATCCACCTCCCACCTTTTCGGCCAATGAGACGTCGGCGGGCCCTGCCGTGTGGAGCCATGGCTACACAGAGGCTTCTGGCGTCAAGAACAAGTGCGTCCATCCACTAAGAGCTCTGTCCTTATCCAAATATGAATACTTTTTCACTGTATTTATTTGTATTATATATTTTTTTACAATATGAAAACTGCTAGAGCTTACCAATGTCATGTCTTGTAAAAGAAACTGACCACCACCACCCCCCACCCCCCCCCCCCCCCCCCCCCCCCTCCGCAGACTGTGTGTGGCGGCGCTATCGGTGAGCAGCTTCTGCGGCAGCCGCGAGGCCCTGTACGGCGTGTTCGATGGCGACCGCAACGTGGAGGTGCCCTACCTGCTGCAGTGCACCATGAACGACGTGCTGGCCGAGGAGCTGCAGAAGACCAAGAGCGAGGAGGATTACATGACCAACACCTTCCTCGTCATGCAGAGGTACAGGAACACGCACCACACACACACTGCACAAACAACACCTTTTTTCTTTCTTCTAGTACATTCCTTGTATTCCACACACTGGTGTTGAGGGTTTATTTCCCAAATGGAAACAGCCATTATTATGTGGACCCCGTATTGCGATGAATCACTGCAGTGTTTGGCCTTGCAGTGTATGACTGCAGTCGTATTGCATCCGCAGTGTGTACTCATGTCCCGTATGTTTGATCCATATCCTAAAGCAGGCCAATTGCAGTTTCAAAGTAAAAGTCCTGCTAGAGTGTGTATTTGTGTTACACTCCACCCACTGCCTTTGTTTGCCGTGTTAATAATCAGATCCCTGGTAGGTAAAAAAGGTAAAACATCCAAAGGCACTATTACTTTTTCAACCTGAACTGACCGCCTCTGGCACATTCATTGGTTCAGTTATTGGTTTAAAGATGTCCATGTATATATTGTACATTAAACATTTTGAAGGGAGGGAGCAGAGAGGGAGGGTACATTTTTTTGGGGTTGCTCATTTTCAGAATCTTGCTCTCTTCTGCTCTTTTCCTCTCTCTCTTTACAAGTCTCAAATCTTACCTACAGCACTTTTATTTTGACATTTTTGACCCCCCCCACCAAACGGTTTCAGGAAGCTGGGCACGGCGGGCCAGAAGCTGGGCGGTTCGGCGGCGCTGTGCCACATCCGGCACGACCCCACTGAGCCGGGCGGCTGCTTCACGCTGACCGCCGCCAACGTGGGCAAGTGCCGGGCCGTCCTCTGTCGCGACGGCAAGCCCATGGCACTGTCGGTTCTCCACAACGTGGGCCTGGAGAAGGAGTACCTCAGGATCCGCCAGCACAAGGCCATCATCACCGAGGTAACTCAGGTCATGACATCGTCATTTAGAACAAAGGAATCCTCTGTGTGTTGATATGAATTACGGATATGACGTTGTTGTTGGGTCTTACACAAAAATATTCTTGTTGATTTCCAAAAAAAGTGGTATACTTAACAATTTTGTAAAATTCACAGATGAGTCAATACTTGATTAAGACACTACAATAATGTCTGTATAGCCACCGCATGCATGTTATGACTATTGTCCCCCGGCAAAGCTCCACAACACTGCGTCTCTGGACACTAAAAACTATTTAATTTCTGCCATCCTCTGCAATTTTCTGTTCCTGTATCATTTTGTTTTGTCTGTAAAGCATCCTTGGGCCCCTTGAAAGGCACTATATCAATTAAAGTTATTATTATTATTATTATTATTATTATTATTATTATTATTATTATTATACCACCACACCTTGTCCATGTTGAAGTATTTTTGCCCGCCGTGCTGAGCCCTGTTGTCGCCCCCTGTAGGACAACAAGGTGAATGGCGTGACCGACTGCACGCGGATCATGGGTTACTCCTTCCTCTACCCGGCTGTCATCCCGCAGCCCCATGTGCAGACTGCCACGCTCACGCCCCAGGACGAGTTCTTCATCCTGGGCAGCCGGGGCCTGTGGGACGCCGTGTCCCCCGAGGAGGCGGTGGAGGCGGTGCGCAACGTGCCCGACGGCTTGGCCGCCGCCAAGAAGCTGTGCACGCTGGCGCAGGGCTACGGCTGCACCGACAGCCTGAGCGCCGTGGTGGTGCAGCTCAGCGTGAGCGAGGACTGCTGCTCCTGCTGCTGCTCCTCCACCTCCTCCTCGGAGCCCGCGCCCCCGCACCTGCATGGGCCGCCACCGGCTAGCCCCGGCCTGGGCCACCACCACCACTACCACCCCGGTAGGTCTTATCGAAATCGCATGGCCAATTATGGCCAAGTCGGAATATCCAAAGTCGCAGTAGCTGCAATTTTGGGGATTTGAAGGGTAAAATGTGTAACACCATTATAAATAGTACTGTAGTGCTGCAGAGATGCCCTGGCCAACACATTTTGTTCTCCAGATGTAAGAAAGATGTTTGTTTGGTACAGACCCCAACGTATGTCACATCCTGATTTTAATAGTTTTTTCAGTGAAAGTGAAAATTGTGAAGCAAAAATGATCATTCCCACCAATAGTGAATCATATCACAATCAGAATACCTGTCAAAGTAACCACAATATGATTTTTTTCACCATGTCGTTCAGCCCTGCACCCCGGGGTGCCCTCTTCCTGCGCCGCCGCCGCCTCCTCCGCCAAGGAGCGCCTCCCGCCCCCTCCGCCCTCCTCCTGCAGCGAGCTGAGCAGCGAGGTGAGCGCCAGCGAGATGAGCAGCGAGGTGGGCTCCACCGCCTCGTCGGACGAGCCGCCCCCGCACCACCCGGGCTCGCTGGCCCTGCTGCACGAGCACGCCCAGCAGCACGGGCACCTGCAGCCGCCCGCGCACCACAACGCGCAGCACGGCCTCCCGCTGCCGCCGCAGCACCACCCGCACGCCGCCCCCGGCCAGCACTGCCCCTACCAGGCGGGGGCGGAGCTGGCCTCGGCGCGAGGCTGCTGCGCCCTCCACCCGGGCGAGGGATCCTCCTTCCAGCGGCAGCTGTCCAGCGCCACCTTCTCCAGCGCGCTGTCCGACAACGGGCTGGACAGCGAGGACGAGGAGCCCATCGCCGGCGTGTTCTCCAACGGGAGCCGCGTGGAGGTGGAGGCCGACATCCACTGCCTGAAGGCGGGTCTGACCTCCTTGCTGCCGGGGCCCCACCACCACCACCACCACCACCACGCGCCGCGTCAGGCGCCGGGCCAGGAGACGGGCACGCCGCTGCCGCCTCCTCACCCCCCGCCTCCGCCTCCCTCCACCCCGGAGCCCCTGGAGAGCCGAGCCGACGGCGGCGGCCCGGCGGGGGAAGCCAACGGCGGCGGGCCCGAGAGGGAGGAGCCGTGGGGGGGGGGGTGTGACGGGGCCAAGGGGGCGTGGTGGTCGCTGGGGAAGCAGCGGCGGGGCAACGGGTCAGTGGCGCCGCAGGAGAAGAGCCACAACCTGATCGAGGTGGCGGCCGACGCCCCGTGCAGGAAGCCCGGGGGTTACTTCACGGCGCCGGCGCAGCCCGACCCGGACGACCAGTTCATCATCCCTCCGGAGCTGGAGGAGGAGGTGAAGGAGATCATGAAGGAGCACCAGCAGAAGCAGCAGAAGCCCCCCGAGAGGGCCGAGCAGCCGGCGGACTACGACGACACCCCCCTCTGAGTCGTCCGCGGCCGGCGAGGACGCAGCGACCGCCCGAGCCCTACCCAACAGCCCTGGGTGCCATGGCGACCGCCAGCTGTGTCACCCGCTCGCCACTTTTGATTTAGCATCGCATCGCTGGCATCGCATCACCACCATCGCTCTGGACGCCGTTTATTACAGTGTGCGGAGAGGTGTGACACTTTTCTTTCACTGCACTTTTTTCCGACTACATTGTTCACATGCTTCCAGTGCGCTACTGCTTACACAACAGGCCCACAGAACCGCCTGACTGCGCTAGCATCACTTCTAGCTCCTCGTTTCCCTGGTCGTAGCAAATTGTTGGGACAGCAAAAAATAAAAGCAAACAAGCCCTTTAAATGACACCGCGATACTTCTCAAATACCTTTTGGAAACCTCCAACGTGGTGCTGTTTCTGAAAACTTTCTTTTCTACATTCGTCCAACCAACAACAGCCACCGGTGTCTCTACAATCGTGCGAGCCTTCCACCACATGTGTTCATAATGGATAACATTTTCAAGTCTGTCTGTTTTTTAAGAACTGACCATATCTTATATTGTGATGTAGGGGACATTGCTGGAAGATCTTTTTAAAACAGAAACGTGTTATTATCAACAAAAAAAAAAAAAAAAAATATATATATATATATATATATATATATATATATATATGTAATACCACACTTAACTGTTGTAGATGGGGCACTTTAAAGACTCTATTTCATCAGAAAATCATTCATGGCTCTTGGCCTGTAAAATGGCATAGAAATTTTTTGTAGAAATTTAAAGACTAACTCCTAGGAGTTGCATACTCTTTATGGTGACTTAGTCACTTTTTACTAATCTTCTCTGAGAGAAATGGTGATTGTTTTTTTTTGTTTTTCCAATTATTGTAAATAAGAGAAATGTTATATACTGACACTTTTAAAGGAACTGTGTACCTTCACGTATGTCGGTGGATGGTTTTAGCAGTAGGAACGATTTATGGTTTATGTAGTGACTTATACTGCGGAGACAACATTCTCCTTTATCTTTCATTCTAGTCGTCCAACTACGAAAACACACACGCACACACACACATATATATATGCCTAATGCAATGTTTTAAAAAGCCCAAACACTACATACAATATAATTACGCAAACCCTATGGTTTGCTCCCTTTTGTTTGCCCTGTAGTCATCACTCTGATCTAGTCACAGGTTCGTTTAGACGTTAGCATGAAGCACATACACGTACGCACGCACACACACACGCACACACACACACACACACACACACACACACACACACACACATATTTTGAGTGCCACTGTTCTCCTGCTGTAACTGTTATCACCGGCATGACTGTGTCAAGTAAAACAAACCAATATATCCACATGGAAAACCAACAACAGAGTTCCTGTCTTTGGTATAATAAATCCTACATTTGTGAATATAACTCATTCTGTCCTGGACTTATTTCAGTCAATTAGAAATCCAATGTAATGCAATGGTTATATTGGGTTAAGTTGCCCTTCGTTTTGCATTGAACATGTTTAATCTTATGTTTGTGTTGTTAAAGTCAGTATTTATTTTGGGGGATGGGATGCATGATGTACCGGTGTTACACCGAATTCTGCGACCCACCGAAATATGTGACCCCAGGGGGCGCTGTTGCACATTTTCTGCAACATGCACGAGTTTGAATCGTAGACAGGCAGACAAGACAAGAAAAAGCACAGCAAAATGATGCAACATACAGTATATACAAACCAAAGAAGTGTAGTGCATGAGTAGTAATGACATCACATCACCAGCAGGGGGCGAGCCTGTACAACCACGTGTATTTGCCATTACATCACCATTTCATGTTCAGTGCCATGAAAAAGACCATTGAGAGATATCTATTACGGAAGTGTAATGCATTCACTTGAGGAAAGAAGAATTCACCTGAATTAAAAAAAAAACCTGAAGCTCTCATTTTGAGAGCTCGATGTCATGGAAGCAAACATGTCCTGTTTAGTTTGATCCGGTTTTAATTTGGTTTGAAACATTGGGAGATGCTCGTGTCTTTAAGTAACATAAATGGTATGTTGTTGGTTATTAGTTGGTTATTAGTTAGGCACCTCAGGACTTTGAGGTTGTTAAGACGGAACGCCCATTCTGATCTGCTGGACATTGCGGTGTTTCTCCAGCATCAGCTTCACGGAGATGAGATGATGAAATGCATGGTGACTTTTTTTTTTATTCAGAAAAACAGGGCAGTTGTTTTTTTCTCAAGTGAGTGCATTACACACACACACACACACACACACACACACACACACACATATACAGTATATATATATATATTTATTTATTTATTTATTTATTATATAGTTATTTATTATATACTTATTTATTTATTATATAGTTATTTTATATAACACTTCCTCTTTCGAGCTGGATGTTATGAACATTACATGGCTGTTATTCGTCCTCGGCTCTGTTCCTCCTTCAGAAACGAGACTCCGTGTTGAACGTGTCCACCATGTTGCCCTGCTTGCGTCTCATGGACCGCTTGACGCACAGCACGCTGACCACCGTCACCACCACCATGGCCGCCAGCACCGACAGAGACGCCGCCAGGATGGTGCTGAGGCTGTCCGCCGAGGAGCCGCTGTGCTCACACTTGGAGCCGTAGTACCACCAGTCATCCCCCACCGCACACCTGGGGGGGGGGAGAGAGGGGGGGAGAGAGAGAGGGGGGGAGAGAGAGAGAGAGGGGGGGGGGGGGGGGGGGGGGGGGGAGAGAGACGGGGGGGAGAGAGAGAGGGGGGGGGAGAGAGAGGTATTATTGCACATGTCATGTGTTTAGAAGAGGTAAACCTGAGTTAACCATCTTTATTATTATTTCTGTTGTAAGAGACACTTCATGTCATAAAGACATGAAGTACATGTGAATAGTTGAAGTGGCGCCCCCTGGCGGCCGCCTGAAACAAGACCAATTAACGCAAGACGGTTAGCAGGAACACGCAGAGAGGGTATGATTAACCGCTTTGTTCATAAATCCCCCATTTTTGTTGTTTCCCTTTATTTCAAAGGCCCGTTTTCTTTCATGTACTTAGGAGTTGGGTTTGTGGAGTCATAAGCTGCAGCGTCCCAATCCGCGTCAAAACAGGTATTTGTTCATACCTACGTGCTGCCTTGAGATGATTTAACGCCTGCGTTATTGAACAGCATATTGAAGCCGTAAAAGCTATAATTGTATTTTTTTTAATGTAGGCCTACTTAATTAAACCAAGTTATCAAATGCCCTGACTGCCTGTTTGAAAAAAAACCTTTCAATTATTCCACCAAGTTAAACCTTTGTTCGACCTTTATGCAAATCAGAGAGAGAGAGAGAGAGAGAGAGAGAGAGAGAGAGAGAGAGATGAAATGGGGAAACAATCAGTCACCTGCACACAGGCTTCTTCTGCTCCAGTACGCACACGCCATCATTCAGACACTCCACGTGTGCGCATGCGTCGCTGGGTGGCGGTGTGGTTGGGGGCCCGGGTGTGGTTGGGGACACAGTGAGATGAGACACGTCTGGGAGGAACATATTTCAAAAATAATAATAATTTGGGAGTTAAATACTCACCAGGAGTAAACATCACACAAACAACAACTGTGTGTGTGTGTGTGTGTGTGTGTGTGTGTGTGTGTGTGTGTGTGTGTGTGAATAATTAACAATATCCATGGACCAATATAAAGTAATATAATGAGTAATCTAACAATACATTATGTAAGGGATAATGCCCGACGAGGTGTCCATTAACAGAAATGAATGGACGACGCGGAGGCGTGAACCGTAATAGTAAACGTTATTGTTGTGGATAAATGTATCGTAGCTGAGATGATATGACCTTAACTTTATTACTAGTACATGAATACGCCTTGTATACATTTGCCTGTCGGTAAGTATTGTCAATTAACTAACTTTAAAATGATATAACTTTGACATAACTCTCATCAGGTATATAGTAATATTGATGGTATGTTGTTATTAGTATTAAATTGAGTGTGTGATTGTGATGGATTTCACACAGTATAGTGTGAACGCGGCCTACTGTGCAATCTTGATTTTGCAGTAATGGCCGCCTCACTGTACATTATCCCATCATCACACATAAAGGGGGAGTAGACATTGATAAGGGGCTAAAAAGTACAGGAAGTGCATGACTTCTGAGCTGTCAATGTGTGCATTGGGATCCAGTGTTTACCCTCCATGGTGAGGAGAAATATGGCGTCGCCCCCCTTTGATGAAATCCCTGCTCTTGGCTCTCAGGTGGGTCAGGTACACCGAGGTCCCGAGTCCGGGACCTCGGAAGTACTTGGTACCGTCTGCTGCCGTCACCTCCACGCCCACCTTGCGGGGGTCATCCCAGAGGAACCCTGTAGGTTTCGGGGGAAGCGGGAGCACAGATGTGAGGTCATCACCATCGCCGCTGACTACTTGCACGCAAATGACATGAAGAAAATGTGAAGGGTGCGTCTCACTGCACCAAACACACACACACACACACACACACCACACAGGTCAAGGCTGAACCACACCAAAGTGTAGAGTGCCAAACGGAGGCTGAGCTTTCTTGCAACCTTGTCTTTACACCGGCGGCATATAAAATCCTACCGGACTACTGCAAAACGCCAGACTACATAAAACCCAACACCACGCCAGGAAAAATGCGCTTCAGTTCCGCCTGTGGTGAGGGAAGTGCTCATCGATTTAAATGTGGAGAGAAAGTGTCGCACACTCTGGCTCCATATGCATCTCATTCGGATGACATTTTTTGTCGGCCCTCTTCTGGATCTCGAGGTGCCCCGTTGATTAACACGGGAGCGGACCTTTAAAGCGCACGCTTGCACTCTCTACGCTTGAGATTTTCAACCATATTTTTCGCCGTTCACCCGGCGTTGCATCGTGGGCCATTGCGCCTGACCTTCGGTGTTGGTGGCGTTGGGGTCGGTGGTGAAGCTGCGCTGGTTGGACATGCGCTTCTGGATGTGCGGGTGCTGGTCCATCAGCATCATGGTCATCTGCTTCCATGGGCACGGCCACCGCTGCCCCGCGTCCCCGGGGAGCGCCACCAGGTGGGCGTAGGCCGCCAGCTCCGCCGGGGAGTCCTTGGTGCCGCCGGGGTAGAGGCCCATCTGGAAGCGGTAGCCCTCCCGGGAGGCGAACGGGGGGCTGTAGATGGGCGTGTCGGGGGGCGTGGTCGCCATCAGGCGGTTAAAGTCCTTCACCCGCCACACGTGCTCGGGGCAGGCGGTCTCGGAGAGGTTGATGTCGTCCAGGGACAGCCCCCCCGGCGGCGGCGAGGCGGCGCCGTGCTTTTCCCCGCGGAACGCCACCCGGAACTTGTCCGTCGTCACGTTCAGGCTCACGTGGTGCAGCTGCCACTGCGCCTCCGGTGGACCTGGGGAGGGGTGGGAAAAAACCAAATGGAGGATTTTTTATTGCGTGAATTTCTACGTGTTCAGGCGAACAACGTTCACAGATCACAACAACGGCACGGACATGTCTCGGAAGTAGGGCTGGGCGATATACCGCTATTAATTCGATATCGTGACGGATATCGCAATATCGTGATATGGCGTTTTTAAGAGTTTTAAAGGCTGCAAAGTGATAAAAATATAGAGGAAATGCTGTAGTACTTTTCATTCGTCAAGTATTTAATTCACACAGGAGTATACAAAAATAGGTTTTACCATGTGGTTATTTTATATAGACTTATTATATTTATTAAATTACCAGAAACCATGCTATATCGTGATAGATATCACTATCGAGATATTAAATGACCTAATACCGGGATAGAAGACTTTGACCATATCGCCCAGGCTCTACTGGGAAGCAAATATTCAGAAAGGAAAAAAAAGAGATTAATCCCCCAACCGTCTATGGTCTTGATCAGCCGCAGTTTTCCGTCGGGGTTGGCGTGGTCGTACTCGCGCACCCAGACGCTCAGCGTGTCCTCCGGGGCGCCGCTGTTGTAGTAGAAGAACTGCAGGCACTGGTAGCCTCTGCTGGGGTACAGCCGCCTGCTCTCCAGCACCGCCACAGCCCCCGCGCTGGCCGAGCCCGTGGCGAAGTGCATGAAGTACCCTGAGCCTGTATGACATATTTTTGTTAA
This sequence comes from Merluccius polli, assembly GCA_030340625.1. NCBI lineage: Eukaryota > Metazoa > Chordata > Actinopteri > Gadiformes > Merlucciidae > Merluccius > Merluccius polli. The sequence continues at coordinate 52,461 of JAOPHQ010002867.1, read as the reverse complement.
GAATGGCTCTGAGTGAGTGAAGTGCTCTGTGAGAGTATCTGTTTTTCGAGTTGACCCCACCGATCAGGGCCTCTCTTCCCTGATTGGTTCGGGGGGAATCCATCTTGCCTATCAATCACAGACAACACACACAACACTTCTCAATGGTGGAGAAACGTAGGGCGGGACGGAGCAGAGTGGGGAGGGGATGCTTTTTTTGGGGGGGGGGGGGTTAATACTCATTAAAACTCTCGAATCTTACCCACAGCACCTTTTATCTGTGTTTGTAACCCAACGCTGCCCTTGGGGAGACGATGACGATATGGGAGTGGAAAATAGACACAAGGGCAGACGCACTTTAATCTAATGCATGAGAAATAACGGTGCTTCAATCGAGATGAAACCCGTTTTGCAAATACCGCCATCTTGGACATCGCGCAATGCATTGTGAGTATGCACTGAAGCACTCTGGGATTGAAAGCGTCCAAACACCATATACCATGCTCCGCAGCTCTGACAGGCGGCCGCAATGGACACAGAAGATCAGTTTAGTAATATGACGGTTAGTCAATTAAAACGTTATTTATCTGAATGCGATGTTGTAGTATCAAATGCATTGAAAAAAGATTGAGTTGCCCGTTGCCGTGCAGCATGTTTGTTAAATCTACAATCAAAGGCTACACCGGTAGACGGTACAACATCAGCCAATCCCTGCGAATTCAGGGCGGTGTTGCAATTTTAACCAATCACCGCAACTTTCCCGCAAATTTGACCAATCATTGGCGTCTTGGGGGGGTCGGGTTGCAGACTGTGCGGACCCCACCCGTTTACCTCTTAACGGTTTCACGCCCTGTTGAACTCTCTCTTCAAACTTCTTTTCAACTTTCCCTTCCCTTTTAGATTTAACAATAGAAAAATCGCAACTTTCACAACTTTTATCGCAACTTTCACTTCCTCTCGCTCTGTAATCGCAACAAAAGCCTAAAAAACACCTCAACTTTCATCGCATTTTTTTGGAAAAGCTCACGCAACATCAGGCATTTTAGGCCGCAACAATCACAAAAAAGGCCTGCGAAATCTTGGAGGGACTCATCTGTCACAGAGTGGTATAGAAACATACTTTGACATTTGATATTTTGATACTTTATCCACCTAAAATATCACAATACATATGCAAATTCAGATTAACAGTACAGTTGCAAAAAAGGATAACACAAAAGCCCTTGGTTTATTTCCATTGTGCTCCCGTGAACCAAATTCATAAGCACAGACAGAACATACATTATGTACAACTACGGTACATGTATTTACTGTAATCTGACTGAAACTACTGGTAAGTATTAATATAACGATAATAGCAATAATAAATGTAAACGGAATCAAAATAAAACTAGTGAAATGTTAATCGTTTTTGTTTGAACACATCCACCCAGGAGAGAGGAAGTCGCTTAAAAATGAGAACATTTAACAATAATTCTACGGAAATATGCATTTAAACTTACTTGGATTTATATCGTCAATCATTGCTACATCCGTACACAGCACATCGATTGGATCCAACCATTGTTATGAATACAAATGACGAGTATTCCAAATAACCGAGAGACTCCCGTTGTGAACACATGTTGCGGTTGGTTGTGGTGGACGCTTTCAATCCCAGAGTGCTTCGGTGCATACCCACAGTGCATTGCGTGATGTCCAAGATGGCGGTATTTGCGTAACGGGTTATTGCCTACATCTATTTAGGCAGTTTGAGAATTAAATTGTCGTGGCTGCGTCTATTTATTTAGAAAGCTCAAGTCAACATTCATGCTATTCACTCTTGTGTATGGTGGTGGACTATAGAGTCTAGACTGTATAGTTTTGGATACACACTGCCTTCATAAGACAATGAGGGCCTCTTCATAGAGCTCTCTTGAATTGGCTTAGTGGCGGTGCCGGGTTATATGCATGTGTGTGTTGCTTTCGGTGTGGATGTTGTCGGAAAACACGCTCACCGTTGCATTTGCCCATGTTGGAGTAGTCGGTGCTGGGTCCGCCAGTGGCCTTCGCTACTCGGGCCCACTGAGCGGTGGCCCCGGGCCCCTGCACCATGCCACAGATGTTCTCACGCTCAAAGTCACATGAGTCCAGGAAGGTGGAGGCTTGAGCTGGAGGGGGGTAGGCGACCACACACACACACACACACACACACACTTACTACTCAGCTAAATAGCAGGTATCATAAAACTTTGTCCCGCTGTAAAAGTTTACTAGATTCTTTTATTAACCATCAGGTACATTATTAAACATGACGTGTCAACACAACCAGCGAAAACCATACAAAACTGGGATATGTAGCTCTCTCTCTCTCTCTCTCTCTCTCTTTTTATATATATATATATATATATATATATATATATAATATGCAGAGAGAGAGAGAGAGAGAGAGAGCTCTGTGTCACATAGGTGCAAACTATTCAAAGTGAGCGTTTTGCGGTTTACACGACTGCACGTACTGCAGTTGTACAGGCGGCTCAGCTTCAGCAGGTCACTGTCGCTGAACTCCATGCGCTGGCCGATGACGTCACTGAAGGCCGGGATGTTGGTGACGATGGTGGGCAGGCTGCGGTTGCTGCTGAAGGCAGTCTTGCTGTAGTGCATCATGGAGCCATAGTCGTACGGCACGCCCAGAGCGCTGGAGGTCGTGTCGTTGTAGGTGTTGAAGTTGTGTTCCCTTCCTGCAGGCGCAAAGTGACCAGTGAATAGTGAACAATGACCAGTGAATAGTGAACAGTGATCAGTGACCAGTGACCAGAGATCAGTGAGTGGCCTTCGTTTCAGCATAAGGTCACTAAAGGACGTGGCTGACCAGGGTACGAGCAAGGCTTTGCTGACACAAAAGTGAACTTTGCACTCCTCATCATCAAAAGAAATGAATAACTAATCTGATTTATGGTAGCATAGATTGAAACGATATTACGCTATCACAGATTCAAACCGTTTGGACTAATGCTGATTACAATATAAAGACCATTATGACATTTTTATTTTGTCATTTTCTGATCTACAACAACAGATAAACATCACATCACAGGCACCTGAGAAGGGATTCATGAACTGTGCATCAAATCCACAATTTGCTGTTCCTTGATTTATGACACGGTATGACCGCCCAATTAAACAATATTGCACTTGTTTGCCTTTAACGTCCGCTATTAGTGAGTGAAATGCACTGTGAGATTATCTGTTTCGAGTTCACTGAGCCCGCCTCTGTATGAGTCAATTTAGATTTTAGACCGCTCCTGGCTCATTTCTGACCAATCAAGGCATCTCCTTCCTGATTGGTTCAGGGAATCCATCTTGCCTGTCAATCACAGGTGCGTGGAATGTAACGCTTCTCAATGGCTGAATAACGTAGGGAGGGAGGGAGCAGAGAGGGAGGGGCCATTTTTTGAGAATTGTTTAGTTTCAAGATCTTGCTCTCTTCTGCCCGCTCTCTTAAATCCTACAGCAGCTTTAATAACAGGCTAATAATAATAATAATCATAATAATAATATATCGCATCGTCATTATTGATTTGGGGTCAATACCTTCTAAGATGCGATCCCACATGATGGTGACATAGTCGTCGCGGTCGGACCGGGACATCTCGTGCCAGAAGCCCAGGGCGTGAAGGAACTCATGCTCAATGGTGGCGATGCGATCACAGTTTTGCCCGATGGACAACCTCTGCTTTCCAACTCGCCGGTTACCCACCGAGGAGAAACATCTTGAAAATGAAAAAACTGATCACTATGAACATCAATGCACATCAATGCACCAGTCCTTCATGCTTTCCCCAAATGACTTGACAGATAAAGCAGATATATATATATATATATATATATATATATATATATATATATATGTACGCTTTTTTTAATTTAATTTAATTTTTTTATATACATTTCCATATTCTGCAGCAGCCTCTTTGAAACTCTATTTAATATTTCTGCATAGAAATCAATTGGATCAACAAGTGGTGCAGAATGCATTGTGTCTCACCCGCCTCCCTTAAATATGGAAATGTAGTTTGCTTCTCCAGACCAGGGTTTGAAGTTGATACAGGTCTTGAGCCGGTACTGTTCGAAGGCTTTCAGAATGACACCTTTGGCATTGATCTCTGCAGAGGACAGCAGGCAAAGGAAAAATAGTTGCTTGAAAAATGTTGCTTAATCCATTCTGGAGTGCAACCTCAAGCATACATAGAAAACCAGGCTCTTCTGTAGCTTACTAGTTTACTCTTGTAACATAGACATTTTAAAGCTCTCTGGGGTTTATAATTGTCCTCCATGAAATATTTGAAAAGTAGGCCAAGAGGCGTGAGACACATAATGGAGAACTTTGTCTTGTTCTTTGTCCAGTATTGGTTATCAACAGCCCTTTCCAAAATCCTTTCATATTATATTTGCATACGGTTTGCTTACCTGAACGTAACCATTTAATTAACCATTGTAACCATTGTCTCATTGTTATTTTCTAGCTTGTCTCTCTGACGTGCATCTAATACATTTAATACCTTTTGAAAGAATCTCCAAACATCAGAAACGGTAAGCAATGTAAGCAAAACGGTAATCGTGATGTGACAGCATGTAACAGCACTCGTGAGTGTTTAAAGAGAGTCTTTATGGTACAAGGCCGGGGGGGGGGGTGGAGGAGCCTATGACTGTTATTATCTTACCCAGGTCGTCCTCCATGTAGTATGGAACAGTCCTTGGCCACTGGTATTGTTCACCTATTATGGAGTTTCGGGGTTGCCTCTGCAGCAGCAGTCAAAGGCATTCAGAAGTGGTCAGAATATAACGAGCAAAAAGGTAACCATGGTGAAGATCAAAGCCAGTGGAGGAACATACCTCATCGAGCACAATATCCCCCTCCACGAGGTTCAGGCCGGCCTCTGTGGAGAACAATATGTTTCAGTTCAGGATTCAGTGGAACTAGGCAAGGCAAGGCAACATTATTTATATAGCACATTTCATACACGAGGCAGACTCAAAGTGCTTCACATAAAATACATGTCATACAATAAAATGAAATACAAAAATGAAATAAGAAAATAAGAAAGCAATAAAGAACAGTTATAAAAAGTTATAAAAGAATAAAGATTAAAACTCTTTTTAAACTGCAGTAAAGTTAAAAGTGCAATATATTTAAGATTTAGCAGAAGGCTAAAGTGAACATAAACATTTTTAGTCTTGATTTAAAAGTAGTCACAGTTGGGGCAAGTCTTAAATCTTCAGGAAATGTATTTGTGTGTGTGTGTGTGTGTGTGTGTGTGTGTGTGTGTGTGTGTGTGTGTGTGTGTGTGTGTGTGTATGTGTACGTGTGAATGTGTGTAAGAGGTAACTTCATATACGTTTATTTAGTTTAGTTTTTCAAACCTTCATTGATATCAGAAATATCAAGATCCCGTCCGCCGTCAACGTCATATTCTAAGATAAAAGATTGAAATAATAAACAATTATGAAGGTCACATTCCAACTCGAACATTAAAATAAATGATAAAAGCAACTTTTAAAAAATACTTAAATTAAATACAAGAATGTTGAATCTATTTCTTACCCAATACTTTTGCTGTTGGCTGTGTAAGAAATTAAAATTAAATACAGATTAAATGATTCCATACAGTAATAATGCCCAATACCCAATGCCCAATAAGAAAGTATGTGTGTGTATATATATATATATATATATATATATATATATATATATATATATATATATAAAAATAACAATTTCTTACCAAGCAATAGATGGAGGCAAACAAGAGGCATACAATGTCAAAAACAAATACAACTTGTTTTTTTCGTCCTTCCATGTTGATAATTAAGTGTCCTTCTACCTCGGACACTTGAAGTGACTATGACTGTTGCACACAAACTCTTAAAATGCATACCATAAACAATAAAATGTGTGTAATCGCTAAATCAATAATTAACAGAGATATCAGGACACAGGCCACGAATCAACTGTAGCTTTACAAATAAAACAAACTTGACTTGACTTGGCTTTGCAGCACCTTGTTCACATGGCATTGACCAGCAATACAGACAAAAATTCTGAAAAAACAGAATGACTTAAAGCAGTGTTTCCCCTGCATGCCATGCATCCAGCAGCAGTGCAGCGCCGCCGCAGGATGACTAGCGCCACTGCAATCAGCTATGCAAAAAAAGTTATAATAATTATGTTGGGCGCCCCAAGAATGCAATTTGTTACATTTAAAAACATATATATTTAAATACATATCATAGGTGACCCCTACTGCACCCCCTCAATTGTTACATTGTCATTATTGGAGAAATATTGTAGAAAAATACTGACAGCAAAATAGTGTTCTGCTATATAAATAAAAAACACGATGATGATACTGTAGGTGGCATTAGCTCATGAATGGCTTTTTAGACTAAATGTAGGAAGCATAAAGAGAAAAAGTAACAAAACAAGTGACTTAACAATAGAAAGTAGCCTAAATATTTGAATGAACAGAAGCAACAGTATCATGAAACCAAGACGATGGGATGGCTACCCATTGTAGACTAAAAACTGTATTTGCGCTAACATTAATGGCAACAAAATGTTGCCTTGTGCACACAGTGTGCTTGCATGCTATTTTTTTGTTATGTTGTTCTACCATTGTGAGACCATTTCTGTTGCAATGCACCAGAGACCGAATCAGTGATCACACTCCAACCTCTCTGCGCACGTGCACATCAACATAGTGCACCTCACATACAAGTCAGCAACGCTGCTGAAAGTAATCTTCCGGCAAACACAGCTCAAAGTCTGTTCATATAGTATAGCATTCAAAGAATATAATGTCCACTGTTATCTCTTATGAAGCTCTCAAGTTTGCGGTAACAGTGGTTGTTGCCGGATGGAAGTCCAGGTTTTTGCTGTATTGAATTACTATGGAACCAAGGTGTTGTTGTGAAGGTAAAGTGGGAACCTTCTCAATAACACATGAACATGCTTGCTCAGCTTCACTCTTGGAAGAATAGGTTAATATAATATATTAACCTAGCAATGACAATAGGCACAGTCGCAATGCTTTATAATGCTGAGTGACTGAAACACTTTTGTACGGCACACAGAAAGGTCTGTGTTGACCCAGTTTAAAGGACCATACCTGTCTGGGTGATCTAACCATCGTAACTGTCCCTCCTGGCTTCACTAAAACATCTGTTACCAATATTTTTTGTCAAAATAATTTTGTTGTGCAGCATTTCACACCACAGGAATGTAAACAATAGCAATATAGCACTTTGGTCTTTGTGAGAAGACATTTTGTTAAGTCCTACTGGTGTGGCAATTCACTGTTATGTTGTCCACAGACTCCGTACTCACCGACACACGTTGTTTCCAAAACACAAAAGTGTTATTTTGACATTGGTTTGGCCATGCTCTTCAGCAGAAGTCATTTTGACAAATGATAACGATAAAGGATGTTTTAGTGAAGCCAGGAGAGACGGTTACTATGGTTTGATCACCCGAACTCAAGAAATTGGACGTGGATTGAAAATAATTTGCAAGGAAAACAAAATTGTCTTCTGAAAGAGAGTTATAACCTCAATAGACAGACGGACCACACAGACTTTCTTATGAGAGCAAATGTCCATCCATCCATTTTTTAATGGATCCGTTCTATGCACCCACATGGGAAAAGCAATTAATTTAATCCACAAAACCACTGGCAACCATTTAGCATTTGTGTGTTTGATGAGAAATATTTAGTAATACAAAGTTGTTGTTTCTTTTGTATCACCTCTGTGGACGATTCATGCATCGTGCAATAAATCTCTGTTATAATGATGACCGATTCAGTTTGATCTGATATATTTACAATGATATTTATACAAACAGCAGCATATGCACATGTTACTGTCTGTTATTGTGTGTGCTAAGTGTATTGTTGGTGCTCTTTGTGATGTGCAGTGACTGTCTGTTATTGTTGTGTGATGATGTGTGTAAGGTGTATTGTTGGTGCTCCTTGTGATGTACAGTTTTGTGGAAAATAATTTCCCCCCAGGGACAATAAAGTCTAACTAACTACCTTTCGAAAGTCCAATGTGTTTTGGGGCTGGGTGTAGAACTGGAGCAAAACAGGAGGAAACTGTGCTATTACACGGATACGGACTCGGACTTGTTTGGTCATGTTTTGGGTGTTGGTGATTGGCTATTGATATTTCCAGGTAACTCCTTTGTATTACTTAGAGAGATTAGGGATAGCCTCTTGGGATAAATGGTGCTAATGGTGCTGAACTGATGCAGCTAGGCTTAGGTCATCAATCACTTTTACAAAAAAATATCATTAATTTCCTGGTCATATACAGATAGACGTAAAAATACAGTTTTTGCTTGAACTGCTCTGACCACAATGGAAAAAAAACCTTTTTGATTCTGTTTGTTGTCATTGTCGATAGCACTGGAAACCATACAAACTGTGCATGTGTGTGTGTGTGTGTGTGTTTGTTGCTGCGTGGCATACAGATGTTTATTTTTAGTGTGGACAATAAAAAAATTCTGCTATGCCAATCGCTGGCCCAGGTTAATACATAAATCTTCCTTTAGAATACAATGTACACTACAAGGTATTCAGTGTTTCAGAAATGAAGTTCATCAAAATGATTTATTTAATTGAAATATCATTTTTTCCCAGTAGCTCATGTAACTCATCCCCTCCCACAAAATGATTGTGTTATTATGCCATCGGCTTTCCTAAAATGACCTCTTAAAACACCTTTCTCGTGACATAAAGGCTCCACTATTATGCTGTCATGCTTCTATTTATATATAATATGAAATATATATAATGTATATGGTAGCCCCCCCCCCCCATCCAGACATCAGTATTCAGAATATTTGTTAACGCCAGCTCTTCTCCAACACAATTGCTTTCGAGCGGTAACTGGCTGGTGTATCCCACGAGGCCCCAATCTCTGCATTGATTATGCCTTCACTCTTGTAGACATGTTTCCAATCAAATTTACAGACATCGCTCTATTTTATCAAGTTTAACTAGCACGCAGCATTACATATTAAGCAGGAAAGGTCTTGGCCCGCTGTCTACTATCTTTTATGTGTATTTCAAAGCGTATTCGCAAAACAAGCTCCACATCCGTATGAAGCTATACACCAAAGCACGTTGAGTAGCATAACCTGGCCATGTTTCATGTTGTAGGGAGTTGTACCCGCAGGCTGGAAGAAGTATAGAGGCATGGCGCCCTGGTGAAGGAGGTTATGGCCAGAACAGAGGACTTCATTAGCTGCTTTTAGCCCTCTGACAGACGGTCTGATAATGCATTATCACTGTCAAATGTGCCATAAAAAGGATGTAAGAACACAGATTCATCCACTGGCTATTCCCGGCAATGTATAATTAAATATATAAATCCATATATAAATCCTTTTGTTTTCTCTTTCTATGAAGGAGTTGAGGTGAGGTTCTGCTACGGCCAAAGACATTTCTTATTTGAATGTCAATATCTTGTGTCAAGTAAAATATACATTATTTGAGTAACAGGCAAATAAATAAATGTAGTAATTTTAAAGCATAAAAAAAAACATATTTTATGGGAGACCATCCAGATATTCAAGTTTGCGTTTCGCATTGAAGATCAATTTGGCCTATAATGGTAATGATGAGGTGCACCAGTCTACATATATGTTATATAACAACAAAGTTGTTACACATGTCGACCCCATCGAACACATACCCAACATATTTTGCCTCATGTGTTTTCGGTTTCGATTCATGTCAAATTCTGTTGTACTCTCAACTCCACTCGCTACGAATAACCGATGCAGTCCCCTGAGTAGGCGGCATTGGCGTCTTTCCACACAAGCAAAGCCTCTTCACATCCCTGCCAATAACAATAATTCTCCTGCAATTAAGAGCCCAAACAGGCGTACACACAAGCAATTACCACTCAATTCAAATCAATATCAGTGGGGCAGAATAGCGATCCAAGGGTCACAGTGAATTATTATTAGTTACCTTTAACTGCCCAAATCAGTCAAACTGTAATTTTGAATATTTCATTGTTGTAATTAAAACTCACACACACACGCACACAAACACGTGGAGGGGAAACAAGCTTGGTGATGGCTGATTCTCTTATGTGATTATTTAATCTGTGCACACACACAAAAATATGTCATACATCACATAACCTTGTGATATTTAAAGCCTATGGCTACTTGATTTAGAATTGCATTCCCTGTGCAGCCAAAGAAAATTGCACTGACATGTATTTTAACAGATTCAGAATTCAACAGTTCAGAAAAATGTGGGCCAAGAAGTGTGGAATCAAAACTTAACTTCATACCCTTTTGTTAATGAATTCTCGTCATGTCTTTGCATGACGTTCTCTGACATAAGCCCACCATGTATGGGTTTAGCCAAAAGGAGATTGGAGAATTCTGGGGACAGGAGGTTATTTAGGGACCGTGTGTAAGAATGTACTCTTGGCTTGAGGGAGTATCTATTCTAAAAAAAAAACATAACACTAGGAAATAGCACAGGACCAGGAATATATATATAGCCTATATATATTGTAACTAAAATAAATAAATAGGCCTATTAGTTTTTTACAAATAAAAAAATATTAGTTTGTTACTGTGGCGGGGTAGTCCGGCCACACGCCACCTAAGTGGCTTTCCTTTGGGGCCCTCCGACACAGGACACGGGTAGATGGTAGTTCAAAGGTGTTTATTGGAGTTGACAGGCCAGATGGTATTCGCCGAGCTGCTGGTACTTCTTGTCATGACAGTGCTCCTCCTGGAGTGTGTGTGCTGATGGCTGGTTTATCCTGGGTGCCATGATTGCTCATGCACCACAGGTGTGCAGCCCCACCCAGCCAGAGTCCAATCAGTGTGACTCAGGCCAGGTGAGGCTGTAAACCAGCCACCAACAACACACACTCCACATAAACCCTCCACAGTTACAAATAAATACATTAAATAAAGAGAAATGGAAGGAGGGATGGGGTTTTGCATTCATGCTCCATCATCTTAGAAGGAAACAGGAAGCTCCCCCTCCCTCCTGTAGAGTCGGCAGCTCTGTAAATGAGGGGCATCCCTCACAGTGCCCCGGTTCCTTCAGCAGAGCTGCCCCCGGCTGGCTCCCTGTTCCCTGCACCGCACTGGACGAGAGGGAGAAATACACATACAGTAAATGCGTTGCACACAATGAAAAAAAATAGGGCTATTATATTTATTTTTTAAACTCTTTGGGTCACAGACCGTAACACAGAACATGGTAAATGTGACTTGGCCCTGCTGAATTATGGGTGTTGTAGTTTATACAGAAGGACACGTGGAATCACCACATGTAGATGTAATGAATATGTATACAAGGACGGACATTGTTTGGAGTAGGCCTGTATACTTGACGATGGTTTTTCTTACTCCTTTACCATTTCCATCCACACTATAACTTTCCTACAGAGTGAATAGACACAAGATTAAGCACCTATAGCCAAAGTGTGTGTGTGTGTGTGTTAACATGTGTGTGTGTGTGTGTGTGTGTGTGTGTGTGCACGCGTGTGCATGTCTGCCAATGTTCCGCTCCTAGACCAAAACGAGGGCAAGAGGCATGCAAACCAATTTTCTGCCCACGTACATACGCTCTCGACTCTTTTGAAGATATTCATCACACTTTCAAGGGACACCAATGCCGCTGTGTCCCTCTTTTTCCCATTTTCCAGAGCTAACTCTAAATTAATATTCAAGTGTTTTATTTCCGCATGTGCCTTTGACTTCACTTCTATTGATTTCCTTCATGGCAGGTTTAGGCTCCGCTTCACGGAGTGAAGGTCTTCAAACAGTTTGAATTCTACAGCCATTCTGAGAAACATACGGCAAATTTGGTACGGGCTAGTCTCGCATAGCCAGACCTATCTCCACGATGTGTTTTAGCACTGTGCCAGCGCTGGAGAAAGGTCTGGCTCTACTCACTACTAATTCTGGCGTAGGGGACAAAAACGCACCATCGTGTCTGTATTTCTTTAACCAATCACAATCGTCTTGGGCGGCGCTGAGCCCAGGATGCAGCAGGTATCAGCCCGCCCAGAGCCTGCCATTGGGTGACTATTGCAGTCGCCCAATGGCAGGCTTGGGCGGGTTTATACCAACAACCTACATCCGGTAAGCCAGACTACGTATGGGCAAACACTCACATATCTGCCTGGGAGTATGGATGTTATAGGCCTAAGTATGAAGAGAGTTTCTATGAATTGCCACTAGGGGAGCCCTTTATCCATATCCATATCCATCCATCAGACTGCTGCTGTTCAATAACCTGTTAAAAACAGGACTTTTACCAATGACTTATATAATATATAGGGTACTATAGGGCTTGGAAGAATTGTCCGTTGTATGTACGTAGCTTTTGTATGACACAAATAAAAGCATATATTGTATGGAGAGAGCGAGCATATCACTCATCCTGTATGGAAGCCATTCAGCTCATTTCCAACACATGCAATTTCCATGTGTTCAAATAATGGCGTCCATTGTTCTGCTGTTGTTCTGCGCCGACACAATTATTATACAGCGACCATGAAGTCGTATGGTGATACTGTGCTAAATATGAGATGGACATGAAATTGGAAGGAATGTAGAAATAAATGGTGGGAGAGGCGCCGCCAGCTGCTGCTGCGGTTGTTTGTTGTACGTCAAATGACATGAGCGTGAGAAGCCATACAATACAGAGGCCTACAATGCTGAGTATGTTACAAACACCAAGCTACACAAATACAAGACAACAGATGTATAAGCTAAATAAACAAATACATGTGTTTTCCTCTATAAACAAACAATCAGAAAATCAGAATTGACCTGTGGGTTAATAAAAAAATAACATAGCCTATATAATAGGCCTATACAATATTTCTAAAGGTTTTTAAAAGGTACTAAATTAAAATACGTGCTTCATCCAATTGATCAACCATCAGTGACCTCATCATCCTTAAAACCACCATGTTTAATTAGATTTATTTCAATTTAAACCAGGCCTCTATTTGTCTGCTCCACAATGTTTTATATGTGAAGGCTACATTCTTTTCCTGATCTATATATACATTAATCATCATAATCATATTGATCTCCCAGAACAAGATTTTGCAGTAGACGCACACACACACACACACACACACACACACACACACTGAAATAGTGGGACACGCCATAGGTCAGTGGACCTGCTCACAAAACCCCTCATTATCCCATTCAAATTGAACACAAATTGGCAATTAAAAGCAGCGAAAGCAGCTCTTAGAAAAGCCCAACCAAACCCGTGGAAGAAAAGGGGGGGGGGAGAGGGAGGGTGGCCTGGTGGGGGGAGGGGTGTGTGGCCTGGGGGGGAGGGGGGTGTGGCCTGGGCGGGCCTACACGGATAAGTTGTAACTGACGTCATCCAATTGATCGGCGCACATCACACGGTGTTGTGCGCTGGAGACACTCAGGTGCAGGAGGGCAGCTGTGGAGGTCCTAATTAAACATCCAGGCTCGAGGCTCCCCCCCCCCCCCCCCCCCCCATCCAGGACTGCGCATGCGTCCCGGGTCCTTGCAGCCAGTGCGGTCGGGACTGGAGCCGCTCCGGGATGAACTGTTCCTGCGGGTGGTCTTGAGGTCTGGGCCGATGGGGGACTTCACTGGATCCTCATAACGACCCCTCACAGCGGGATAAGGTGCTTGACCTGGTCGCCATGGTGAGCGGTGTATTTCCTTCATGAAACTAAGTTGCTGTGTTTATTTTTATTGATTTATTGTTTTTATAATAATAATAATAATAGCCTACATCTGCTTTTAATATTTCAATCATTTGCATGCCTACTTAGAGAGTGATGTTTCATCAGTTAATTTGAAAAAAAAATGTATAAAGGGTAGGCTATAGCCTACACTATATTGTCGCAGGGTATTACAACTTTGAAAATGCAAAGTAAAAAGGCATATATGTACGTAAAACAAAAAACACGATTTTGTTTTTTTCATATTCTCAAAGCCCTACTTTTACATGTGTAGATATCATGTTATGTTGAAGTGTGAAACATAATCTGGTCTCTGCCCAAAGCAACACAGCTCACCAATGAAAACCTCGACCGACTTCTTGGCTTTTGTTTAGCCCTTGTGTTGAATGTTAACCTTTGTTGTGATGCTGTTATGCCCTTCATTGTGAAGTCCAAGGTCGGCAGTTTACCTCATCCATCAGGCGCCTGGTGACGGCTCAACAAAACTTGCAACTGGCTTTAACTATAAATGAATGGTTGCCGTAAAAAACAAATACAACAAAAAAATGTCTTAAGAACCTGGCCTGTTAAGCCAAGTGGAAATATAGAATCGCTCACTCACTCACTCACTCACTCACTCACTCACTCGCTCACTCACACCCTCTGACGGAATCGGAGTTCTTCCCTTTGTATTTCACCTATAGATGTCATAGACATGACTGTTAATGCCCATTGATTTGTGTCACTCAATACTGACTGACTCAAATCTGACATGGGCTAATAAGGCAGAATGAGAAAAAGTTTCCGGGCAATAGAGATCCGTCAGTCATGTGTAGACCTGACCTCTTCATCCTCCATCCTCCATCCTCCTCCTCATCATCTTCATCTCCCAGATGAAATCGCTCATTGACAGAAATGTTGGGGTTGTCTTTCTTTCAGATGGGCTCGTCGCTGGAGGACGATGCTTCATTCATATCGAACATACCCGTAGCGATGGATATAACCGTGGCTGTGGTCTACTCTGTATTTGGTAAGTCTTTCTATACCACCCTCGGAATGGGAAATTGGATGTATGGCACAATAACTCCACAGCATTATATACATACACACACACACACACACACACACACACACACACACACACACACACACACACACACACACACACATCCATTAATCTTTTTTCCTTACCACCAAAGAAAACCACAGCAGGAAGGTCAAGGCCACACACTGTGAAAGATGCAAGCATGAGTGCACTTTATCACCATGGCTGCTCAATGTGTACTTTTACTACGACACACATAACAGACATGAATATCCAAAGGCACATGCTGTCTGTCTCCACTTTTGAACTCTGCTCATACTCAATGTATGTGTATCATGTGAGACCCATTCACAGTACAAGTGGCGAAATATTGTTTGTGGATGAAATCACCTAGGATTCAAGGCATTACCCTAAGTAAGTGGTTGCCAACCTTTTTTGGCCTGTGACTCCATTTCTAGTTCTGAAAAGGTTTACAACTCTACTTTAACTTTTGTGCATCTGCTTCCACACACATTTTTTTTATACCCACTCATCATCTGCCAGTAATATCAATGTCCCGGTGAATGTACTCGCATCGCTCTACTACACACTAAATGATTAGTAGTTAGTTTGCTCATGGCTATGAATCATTAGGCAGTCACTAAGTAAATACAGGACGTGTGAGACCTTTAAAAAAGAAAGGTGTGCTAAAATGGATCATCGAATATCTATAGCTTATGATGGCAATCTCCTGCGACCCCTCATGCATATCAGGGGACCTTAAGCGGGGTCCCAACCCCAACCACTGGTCTAAGGTCTATCAACTGTGAAATAAATCAACTTCTGTGAAACAGCCTTTGATTTCAAGAAAAAATTAAATTGTATTTATTGAACTAGTAACATATACTTGCTGCAAGCTTTTGGGCTTGAACAGCACGAAACAGCATTCGAGGGAAGGGCAACGACTCTGTGTCTTCAGTGTAGCTTGCCGATGTAAGACAAATCATGTGTGTAGGTGTGGGGTGCTTACGTAAGTCCCGAGGTAGCCCAATTGTTTGTAGATCTTGACTCCTCAGGGGACCTATCCAACATGTAATCCCACACCTCAATAAGGTTACGATTTAACACCTAGAGAAAATGTATACCGGCGTTTGGGTTCCATGGTTTGTGTCCATAGTAACAACAACGCGGCGTGTTTGGAAATGGTTTGTTTAGCGCGTTAACCGAGACGCGCTGAACAAAACCCAATCCACGGGCCCGAGGGCGGACACTTCAAGTATTGATTTTCGAGGCGAGGATTCGGGACGTCTTGTGTGCATGTCTTGACGCTCCGGGAGAAGGCACTGCGTGTTTCCCCACCCTTTCAAAATACAGAGAACACCGTGGTGTTATTGACACTCTTGCGGCGGAGTCTGTCTCATGACACTTGTAGTCCTAGTCCTGTGTGTCCTTGTTTGTTTGATGGTTGCCGGTGTGTCTCACAGTCTGGGTTGGGTTGTGGTGTGTCTTTCTCTACCTCCAGGGTTCTGCTCTCTGTTTGGGAACGGCACACTGCTGTATGTCTCCTACAGGAAGAAGCACATGCTGAAACCCGCTGAGTACTTCATTGTGAACCTGGCCATCAGCGACTTGGGCCTGACCCTCTCTTTGTACCCCATGGCCATAACATCCAGCCTGTATCACAGGTACTGCAACAACACGCCAGCCTCACACAATAACAGACTCGCACACAAAAAAAATGTGTTTGGTTCTGATGAGTTGTTGCTCTTATATAAAGGTATTTCTTTCCTTGACGAGAGCATTGTTGAGGGGGGACATGTTTATGTGAACACCAAAGAGGAAATGGTCACAGCACCCTGTAACAAATTGCACTAATAAGAAAAAATGTTGTTGGCGCGTTAGCGATGCTAACATCGTTATTCACAGGGATACGAGGTGTTATGTTCATTGCTTTCTCAACACTGTCCCTCCTTCTTCTCATCTTCCCCTTTCATCAATATTTTCTCTCTCTTCCACCCCCACCATCACCCCCTCCCCATTCACTTCAACTTCCCTACCATTTTTTTCCCCCTTTCTCATCACACCGCCCACTCTCCAACCTTCGCAGGTGGCTGTACGGCAGGACCGTGTGCTACGTGTACGCCTTCTGTGGCATGTTGTTCGGCATCTGCAGTCTGACCACTCTCACCTTGCTGAGCATGGTGTGTTTTGTGAAAGTGTGCTATCCCCTCTATGGTAAGCAAAGTCTTCAAAGACGCCCTCCCCCGACCCTTTTCCCACCTCTCTATCTTGGTTCCGAGTTAAGAATGACATAGGGATTTAAACGGTCAAATCCCCTAAGTGGTGGAGAGTTGATTTATCGATGGAGGAGAACGAAACGGTAATCCTGCATTGAACCGTTTTCCCGCGCGCCCCGCTTTGATGGCGATGGGAAGTAGGGAGTGACTCGCGTTCGATAAGTGGAGGTTTTGTAATGATGGGCTTCCTGTTGGACCTGGGGGGTGTTTTCTATTGGAATGGTACGAAATAGCTTATGCAACCTTTTGACACAAGTCGGATGATTTTGAAATGAGGAATCGTTTCAAATATTTGAACTGCATGTCTTTTAAAGGACAATTCTGGTGCAAAATAAGACCATATGATCATAACACATGTCTACCGAGTTGGACCGTTCTCTGGGATCAGTTTTCATTCTAGTCGAATGTAAGCAAAGTTCTCGAAAACCGCTAATTATCTTATAACGCTAGCTGTGGGGGCAGATATTCATGTAAAATAAATCGCAATTCTATACCACTAACACGGCTCAAAATCGCACCACACTTCCACGGCAGCATAATGAGGGTCCCTACATGTAAAACAAAGCATTGAGAACTTTGTAAGTGTACAGTTTATTAAAAAGAAAGTTTAGAAAGCCAGTGCCTTCATGAAAAAAAGCATGCGCCATCTTTGGAAAACAGTCACGACCAGTCGAGTGACGAACGCCGTGTAACGTAATGAGCCAGAAAAGGTGTACACATGAGATGTCAATGAATCAGAAGGTGTGCAATCTAGTAGAAGGTGTGCGAAGTGTGAACAGTGCGTGTGCATAGAGAAGAGAAGAAAATGGTTTGTGTTTGGGCTTTTCCCGGCTGCGAGAAGAAAATGAGACGCTACAATCGTCGCTCGACTGGTCGTGACTGTTTTCCAAAGATGGCGCCCGCTTGTTTTCATGAAGGCACTGGCTTTCTAAACTTTCTTTTTAATAAACTGTCTGTACACTTACAAAGTTCTCAATGCTTCGTTTTACATGTAGGGACCCTCATTATGCTGCCGTGGAAGTGTGGTGCGATTTTGAGCCTTGTTAGTGGTATAGAATTGCGATATATTTTACATGAATATCTGCCTCCACAGCTAGCGTTATAAGATAATTTGCGGTTTTCGATAACTTTGGTTCCATTCGACTAGAATGAAAACTGATCCCAGAGAACGGTCCAACTCGGTGGACATGTGTTATGATCATATGGTCTCATTTTGCGCCGGAATTGTCCTTAAAATATACACAAACTATATACATAGAATACATGCATACAAATGTACACAACTGTGAAATGGGCAACACAATGTTCATGTCCAACATCTGTCATTCACAACGTGGGGCAGGTTAGTGTAGTGGCTAGGGTGTTTCACTCCCCAACCCGAATGGTACTGGGTTCGATCCCCAATGTCTGCAACCTACCTGTAGCCGTCCTTGAGCTAGATGCCAGTCTTCTGCCTGCTCCTTGTATCTGAATTTCGACCTGAGGTATTGTTGAAAGAGAGAGGCCACTCCCGTTGACCATAATGTGACAAGAAAAAGACTGCAGTAATCTCACTCCTAACCATCCCTAGAAGGAGGGATCCCATCTGTGTTTCTTCCTTAATAATTAAGGGAGTTTTTTGTGTTAGTGGGTGTCATGAATGTGTTGCCTGTGAAACCCTTTGAGACTGTAATTGTGATTAAGGGCTATACAAATAAAACTAACTTGACTTACCATGCTTGTGCACCGGAGGGCATGTGAAGAATGAATGGAGGTGAATGGAGCTAAGTCAGAATAGAGATTCTGCAAAATCAGAATCTCTATGTACTTCATGTCATGGGCTATTCACTGTTGCTGTGCAAATAACACCATCGACTGGTTATTGTGACTGGTTATTGAGCTAAGTGGTGACCAATCAGAAACACGTTTTTTTAACTCTAATAATTATAATAAAGGTTAGAGCCAAACAGTAGAAGAGTGTGAAGCAGGGCTTTGCTGAAAAAGAGCATCCGTGCTCAAGCAAACCTACCCTGGGTGAATAAACATATATATCAAAATAATAACATTGTTTTTGTTCCTTTAGGGAACCGGTTCAACTCATGCCATGGCGGCGTACTGATTGGCTGTGCCTGGGCGTATGCCCTGCTGTTTGCGTCAGCCCCGTTGGTGCACTGGGGCGAATATGGCCCTGAGCCCTACGGCACGGCCTGTTGCATTGACTGGCGCCTGTCCAATTGGCACGCCCGGGCGCGTTCCTACACCGTGGTGCTCTTCCTCTCCTGCTACATCATCCCCTGCTGCTTGATTGTGACGTCCTACTCCGCCATCTTGGTCCGGGTGCGTGCCTCCCGGAGGGACATTGAGCGCCACGCGCCCCGTCCGGGCACACACATGGGCAGCATCCAGGCTATCATAGTCAAGGTGAGCGGAGGGGTTGTCTGACTGTGTGTGGCTAATGATGTCACAAAAATACAAATATTATTAATAATGCCCATGAGGACTGCAGAGGGAAATGAGCTAGTAGCTAAACCTGGCCCAATGCATCCAGTGTGAGATTAATGTTTTTGTGTATGGTCCCTGACAAATAAATGTAATAAACTAAACTATTAATAATTAATTCCTGCACACATTGCCAAATTTGGGTTCATATCTGTAGCGCGACCCGAAAAAGCAATAAAATCATATAGTTTTTAACGGAGCAAAACACTAGTCTATTTTGGATGTGAAACAATGTCTGAATTTTCGCGTCCAAAATCGACCTCTATAAAATCCTATGCGAAGTGGGCCAACAAATACCGCCTGTCCCAACACGGCCATGTGCTTTGGACTTCAGAGTTGTTGACTGTCTATCATTGGCTCAACAATTCCAAATAAAAAGAAAGGCACAGGGTCTATTCTGCTTCTGCCCACTCCATCCCCTGGAATCCACCTTTAGTTTTTCCCCCCACCCACCACAGTCATGTTGTCCTCCTCATTTTTACTGAATGTCTCCTGTGTTGTTGCGCCCCAAGGGGTGCCACATTAAATCTCATGGGGGAAGGTTATGTGCAGTGCACACAAATCTCATCTCCGGGCTGGGGCCGCCTCATATTATTGACACGTTTTTGATAATTATCCATTGCATGTGTGGACATCGTATCCACTACATAAGAAAAAAGTCGCTTTCAGGGTCGGAATGAACAGAATCAGTTGAATCAGTCAGAATCAGAATCAGCTCTTGTCTCCCGAGAGACAAGAGCTCTCTCTGGAGTATCCCACCTTCCTCCCTTGTTTCTCAAAAAAATGGTTGACGATATGAGCCGAAACTAAGTGCTCATCGCATCTTGCTCCTTTTCCATGTTTCTGTGTTATTTCACAGCGGAGAACAGCACCGGGTGGTGATTGTATTGGCTACACATTTTCATGTTAAGTACTACTGACTAGATAATGAAACTCGGATGAGAGGTGTCTCTATTACTGAATCCAGCCTCTAACTCGTATCATCCTTGCCTCGTCCAATCCATCAGCACTGGATAGCTTTGCTTAGTGTTTTTTCCTTTTCTTGTGAAGGGAACACAAATGGACATTTAGAATTGTAATCGACAGTCATACCACTGGCCACAAGTGAATGCTCAAAATTATTATTTTATAGTAGCCAAACCGAAGGGTATCTAATCCTTGAGATATAGTGAATATCTTTTTTATTTTTAACAAGCACACATGTAATTATGGTTCAGTGCAGTTTGTGGGTTGTGTATTCAAAATCTTGCTCTCTTCTGCTCTTTTCTTCCCTCACTTTAAAACACTCAAATCTTACCTACAGCAGCTTTAACATAAACGTTATAAGATTAACATGACCCAATATAATAAAAAAACACCTTCTTCTTCTTCTTCTTCTTCTTCTTCTGTACTTTCCCTGTAGCTGAGTGTGGCCATCTGCATGGGGTTCTTCACGGCGTGGAGCCCCTACGCCATCGTGTCCATGTGGGCCGCCTTTGGCCACATGGACGCCATACCTCCTCTGGCGTTCGCCGTGTCTGCCATGTTCGCCAAGTCCTCCACCATCTACAACCCCATCATCTACCTGATGCTGAGGCCCAACTTCCGTAGCGTCATGTGCCAGGACCTGGGCTTCCTGTGGCGCTGCTGCCTGCGGCGCTCCTGCCTGAGTCGCGCGGCCGAGCCCCCGCCACCGCCCCCCCACCTCAGGCCTCAAGCGCTCGCGCTCGGCCTACGCTCCGTCCACGACTGTCAGACCCACCAGTCCTCCACCAACACCAATGGCAACTCTTCCCCGGCCTTGCGGCAAACACTGGGCTCCAAGGTACACAGCGGTGCCGATAAGTGTAGCGACACGTTCGAGTGCTTCCGACATTACCCCTGCGTGTGTCATGTCGCTCGCCCCGTTAACCACGGCCACAAGGGTCAAGGCCCATTTGTTTCGGATTTTCGAACAAATAAAGGGGAGACGCAAAGCTTGCATCAGGTAAACTGTGTGCCAACCACTGTGGGGGAGAAATGGACTCCAGACATCGAGGAGAATCTCCAAATAAACCTGGAGATGGTGCCCGGACACGCGAAAGAAGCTTGGTCTTAAAAGGTTTATTTATTTTCCTTTTTATTGGGTATTGTTTACAGTGAGTAAATGTTGTTGATATTCGCTATGCTGTGCATTTAAATGATATGCAGTTTTCAGGAATCCTGTTCAGGAATGTAGTTTGATAAGATACAATACGTTTTCTGGAGGTTATTCTATGTAATGTTTTTATTCTATTGCTGATGAAGTTAATACCATTCAAAGTGGAACATGAGCTCAAATGTTGAAAACTATGTAAAATGAATGTAATCATGTAATGTTTTCATCCAATTACAGATACCACCTTTTTACTACAGTGGCTTGAACAGCTTCAAAGAAATGTAGAGCCCAGCAATGCTAATTCAAAATTCATCAATCGCAAAAGAATGCGACGGAAATGTGTCCAATTTAAACATTTTTTACTAAAGGTGTTACACTTTCATGTACTTGCCAGGATCAGCTATTGTTTACACGTAACAACTGCAGGTACACTTCACTGTGGCACAAGATGTAGGCCTACATATGTTGCTTATAATGTTATGTAGATATGTTGGTTATTATTCTCCTCGATGTCTGAATTATATTATTGGCCTTGCAATGCGTTGAAAGTATAAATTATTTAAACGTTGACCCATTGCACTGCATGACGTTAACACATCAAGCAATAGATTTGCTGTACAGACGAATTGGCAGAATGTTTTGACGTAAGGCTAATTTTGGCCGCGTATGACCAACCGCTTTTGTATGACAATCGTTTAACAGCATACCGAGACCTAAATAAAAAGGCGGTTACAAGCCACTACAAGGAAACTCGCATTTAACTACTACTACGAATACCGGTACTATAAATATAGAAATGCCACCACTACTACTACGAATACTGGTACTATAAATATAGAAATACCACCACTACTATGAAATGCTGCTACAAAACTGCTTACTAGCGTCGACGCCGATGCTGCCCGAACAAGCGACGCGAACGGTGGCCCATGGTTGTCTGTATGCACCTTTAACCATAGACATAATATACGTAGACGCCTCATAGACTGACGCTGCCTGTTGGAGCTGACGTATCAGCGCGGCCGCCATCTTGGATGGGTCCCCAGTGCGCCCCCAGTGCATTTACACTTTAGGCGTCTACGTATATTATGTCTATGCCTTTAACGGGTGGGGCAAAGCATAGACATATAGACACCTCATGACGTGCTGGAACGTAACCCAGCGTCGCCGCCATATCGGTTGGGTCTCCTCACTCTAGTCTAGCATAGGAGTCAACGGGAGAGCAAGCTATGCCAGTATGTTGTGCAGCTTACGGCGCAGTATTGACACCAGATCGCGTGGGATTACCTTTAACAAGTAAGATTGAACAATAATTCTTCTTTAAAAAAAAAAAAAAATTAATTCGTCCTGTATCATAAATAAATGTCTGCCGTTTGTAACAAACCAAACCGTGTGAAAATCCGGTAAAAAATCGGGGAGTTATGCTTATTATTGTAGTTGGGGATACGCCTTCCTCAGTAGAAATAAATGCACTGGGGACCCATCCAAGATGGCGGCCGCGCTGATACGTCAACTCCAACAGGCAGCGTCAGTCTATGAGGCGTCTACTACGTATATTATGTCTATGGGGCAAAGGGATGGCAAAGGCGCTCGTTCGGCCTGGAAAGGACCACCACCAAAACCAGGGGGTCTCAATCTCTTTCAAGACCCCTTAAAATGGATACATATTTACAAGGACCCCCTACCATTGTTATAGTAACCTGAATCTTACCAATTGAATATGTGCCCGAAAGAAATATATTGTCCTTGTCTTTACTTGCCAGGAAATGTATTAAAAAAAACATTGACGCATTGGAAATCTTGTGCTCCCCCTACTGGCTCAATGAGTTTTCAAGGTATGTCCCCCTTGGAGAAAAAATGGCGCCGTGAGTAATTATCTCAAAGTAAGCTTGTTTCATTTTTACGTTTTTCATTTTTGATAAATGATGTAGAATTTTATTAATTATTTTGCGGACCCCTTGGCCATATACCCACTTTGAGAAGGACTGCTCTAAATGTGTACATCCATACATATTATCCTTATGAGAGGTGGCTGCATGACTTGCATACCGTGTCCCTGTGTAAACTCAACACACATGGCGGTCATAAGACTTAAGACATAAGACATACTGGCTTTGTTTCCGACATGTCAATTAACTTTTCAATTAGTTGTTCCTAAAGCCGTTACTGTGCAAGCTAGCTGCAGGAGGCTGCTGTTATGTTTTAATTACATCATCAAACATCAGACAATAAATCTAATCCCCATTAAACTGCAATTGCGATCAAAATAGTGTTTTCCAACTGATTGTTGTTTAGGCTAAATTAAACATTTACAAACAACTCAAATATATATTTTTTATTGGCATTGGTTGGCATTATTGGTTTTGAACTTTGAATGAAACAATGAAACAGCATTCATCATCGGTGACATTCACATAGGCCTACATTACAGTGAACTTACTGACCATCGAATGTACTCGAACATTACCTTTATATTGCAGGGCGATCATAGCACAGAATCCATCAGCAACCAGTTAGTAAAGCTTTGAATTTGCATGCACCATGTGTGTAAATATTAGTTAAGACTCATTACTCCAAACATAACAACATAAGTCATCTCATTAGCTAAATGTATTTCACTAGCTGGCCAACATTTTAAGGAAATGTATAAAAGTCACAGTTGGAAATGTATACAAGTGACAATTGTATCTGAACACTTAACACCGTTTCACAGCAGACTTGTGGAAGACCAGATGGAAACGACTAAAAGGCAATGTTTTACTACAAAAAGTTGTAGCTGCAACATGTGTCTACAGCTTTAATGTGATAAGATTTAACAGCAATTTATTGCTCTACAACTTATTGCACAATTCAATATACTTAAACATAATTCACCAAGTTCATAAAATGTTTTTTTTAAAATGTTAATACTATAATTATGATGACCCAAAGCCTTAATCCACTAAATGTCACTAAATGTTGTAAATGTGTTTTTGCTCAAACACTTTCTCGCATATACAGCATAAAAGTATAACACAGATGTAGCGTAGCGACCTGAATACAGTTTGATGTAAATGTTTAACATTTGAAGAAAAAAAACAAGTGTTGTTATGTTTGGCTATCCTTAAAGGGACACTGTAGTTTTTTTTAGTAATTTATTACCTCAAATCAACGTCTTCATTCATAAATTACTCCCCATTGGTGTACAATTATCTCTGTCAACAATCTCACTTATCCTCCTGAGTGAAGAATCACTTATCAGAATTTACATAGCAAGCTCTATGGAGGCTTCCATGTCCTTCCGGTCTATAAAAAACGATGAACTGCCGAGAGGGACAAAAGGCACTGTGGTACAGGTAAACGCGTTTTCACTCAGCGTGACTGTGGAACAGAGAAGGAGCTTAGCGAGACGCGCTTGTCACTTAAGAAACGATATAAACATGAGAACATAATTCACTATCTTGCTCGAGGAGTAATTACTCATACATGCTCACACTAATGATTCAATGCAGTTTGACCACTAGATGGGGGGAAAAAATCAGTGTCCCTTTAAAGGATAACTTGCTCTCATCAGGATTTTTGAAATTAGATACGATTCTATATATTGCGTGAGAATCGAGTATCAATACAATGTGTTCTAACCTTGTGTGTGAAAACAGTTTGTGTTAAAAGATAGAAAGAAAAAGTTATTCTTTCAATTACAACTACGTCAGATGAAGGGGGGTTAGAGGTTAGGGGTACTTAAATAGCAGGCTTTTTTTGGTGTAAATTCGACTCGCTATCCCATGGACTCCTGTTGTCCTTTTCCTCTTCAAGTGGAGAAGTTGTTTCTCTTGCAGGTGGACAGTAGTTTCTGGATGACGGCCGCGGTGATGTGGCCGTCCAGGGCCTGGCAGAGCTTGCCCACTGTGCAGCCCACGCTGCCCTCCTTCATCCTCCAGCACTCCAGCATCTGGTGAACCTTCTCCTGCAGCCCATCGCGGTTGTAGTCGTGGTCCACGGAATCCACCTCCACATTGGTCAGACCCAGGCGCCGGGCACAGCGCTTCCAGTTGTTACCAATGTTGTCCCTCAAGAGCTCCAGGTGCTCCTCGGTCACCGCCTGGTGCTCTGCGGGACAGAGAGGTCAGGAGAGGACATACTCAATAGGGCTGGGACGGTATGGTTATCTCCCGATTTGATACTATCGCGATACTTGGATGCCGATTTAATATATATATTGCGGATTTTAAGTATTGCGATTCGATATTATGATTCAAACTTGCTCTCGAATGCACCCTTGGTCTTAAGCCCCAAAGCACAAGAGTGCAAAAATCCACATTGTGAAATTGTAACTTAGTAAGGTACTTGACTCTAAAAGACTCAATAGTGTGACAAACTGAAAACCAAGAAG
Organism: Merluccius polli; assembly: GCA_030340625.1. Lineage (NCBI taxonomy): Eukaryota > Metazoa > Chordata > Actinopteri > Gadiformes > Merlucciidae > Merluccius > Merluccius polli. The sequence continues at coordinate 26,446 of JAOPHQ010002867.1, read as the reverse complement.
AGAAGGTCAATGCCACCATTACCATATTTCTGGAGAGCTTCTTTAAGGGCAGAACATTCCTTGGCCTGCAGAGAGTTGCACATCCCACTCGCACAGGACTCCGAGCCCCTGATGCTCAGAGAGTTGTTATTACCGATCTGGATGGCACTCGCATTCTGGATGAACATACCTTGGGAACCTGAGGACACACGCACACACCATTGAACATTCAGGAGCAACGTGTTAAGACGTCTAGTATTTGCAGGAAAGAGAGTAGCAGAGACCTAAAAACGGAAAGCAGGTTCCGTTATTCAGCACCTGAATCTTGCAGGGGGCCAATCTTGTTGGGAGCGAAGCAGTGCCCGGCGGTGTGGTCGGGCACCATGGTGTTCGGAACTGAGTACACTGGGCAGGAGTGCTGCCTGTTGCACAGCGGGTGGCCTTCCTCCTGGGGGGTGGTACGCTGCTCTGTGAGGGAATGGGTGCTGGACGCAACGGAGATGTACTTGGCGGAGGACGCCGAAGACGCCATGGACTTGTAGAGACCGGAGTTGGGCCGAAGGTGGCTGTCCTCTGAAGAGTCGGCGGGCACGGGGTGCACTGAAGATGGCATGGGGTGGTGGTCTTCCGTCGGTTTGGGTTGCCTGCCCTCACAATCCGAAATGGTGCTTTGCAGCGGGTAGAAGCCCATGGGGTCCGACTGGCAGGCCTGGACCGAGTCCGGCTGGCTCACGTAGGTGTAGCTGCCCTTTTTGTGGTACTGCAGCTCCATGTCCAGCTTCTGCTGCAGAGTGGCGCGACCTCCTTCGCCCCCCACCCCCTGGGCGTCCACCTCCACGTCGGTCCTGCAGGAGAGGAAGGTGAGGTCCTCGATGCTGGCCTCCACAGGGCCCGGGGGGACGCTTTCTGAGCTCAGTAGAGGAGCGGGGCCGTCTGCATGGAGACAAAGATACATTGACACATTTTATATGTACGCTTCTGGGAAAATTAGTTCTTCAAGTGGCACAAGATATCAATTGCTTGATGAGAATATCACCTGGTGAAACGTCAGGGGGGGTGGATAAGGATTTCATCTTCTCCACCAGCCACTCGGGACCATCATACAGCTCCTGTTAGGTGTGTAGATCAGAGGATCCATATCAGCTTAAAGGTGCAACTTGTAAGATAATCTAACTATAAATGGAGGAGTCTCTGTATGTCTGTCCTCAGGGGTTGAAACTAACGTTTTGGCTTACCAGACAACTGGCGAGTAGATGACAATGTTTACTAGACAAACAGATTGTTGCTGCGCAATTGTTGACGGGTGGGGGGGGGGGGGGGGGGGTGCTGCGCGGTCGGGTCCGCGGCTGGCGGGTCCGGTGCTGGGTCCGCGGCCGTGTAGCCCCCCAATCGCGCCGAATTTTTAGATTACTCGCCACAGTGGCGAGTGGTCTTCATGAATTACTCGACGTATACAAAAATGACTCGCATTTGGCGAGTAAAACAGCTTAATTTCAACCCCTGTCTTTCTCGACAACCGTTCATCCGATTGGGTGTATTGCTGAGGACCCAAGGAAGTGCAGTGTCGAGTGCGAGCTCTTGAGATCTACGGGACATATTTAGTAGTAGTGCCTTGCTACTGCCACACTGTGTGTAGTGTATTGAGAAGGGACCCCTATTAACTGTTACACCGCCGAATGGCATTCTGGGTACAGCTCGCTCTCCGTTAAACTCAAATATTTCAAGTGTCACGCTTTTGTTCCCGGAAATAGCCTGCTCTCAAATAGCTGGCCAAGCAATAGGCCCATTCCGAACAGGCACGTTTTGAACAGGCACTGCACTAGTTAGTTTAAAACATTCAAGTTAGCAGCTAGCCCAGCTAGTGCCGGCCCATACCGTCTCGTAATACCACTTTGTCTCTCAAGAGGCAATTGCCTTCACTGCAGCATCCAGTCTGCCCTCAGTCAAACATGAGAGGATGAAGAAGTAGCGCTGCCCAGAGGGCATATTCTAACCTCTTGTCAATCATGTTGAAGGTACCGCCCCCGGTTAGACCATTTAACACAGTTGGCCAAATCTTACACATTGCACCTTTAAAGATTATTTGTTGAGCAAAGGCCATGTTGGATAAAGCAATAACAATTGTAACAATTGCTATGGTTTGTTGTTTTCACTTACCATTACTATGAATACAAGGCAATCTGACTACATACAAATGACACTTACCCTTAAATGAAGAGAGTCCGTCTCAATTAACCCTTCCAGATTTTTCTTGTAGAAAAGCAAGAAGTCTTTGTAACCCTCTACGAGAGAGAGAGAGAGAGAGAGAGAGAGAGAGAGAGAGAGAGAGAGAGAGAGAGAGAGAGAGGAAAACAAACTGATATAATGACATTAAGTTTGCTCATAAAACATGCCAATCAATATTATTATTATTACTATTAGTCATATTATTATCATACAAATAACTTCTGTATCAAGAGAATATAATAAACAGAATATAAGCTAATATTATTAGAATATTACTATAATATACAGTATTTTTGAATGCAACACACACACACACACACACACACACACACACACACACACACACACACACACACACACACACAGTGAGCATACCCTCAAATGTGGGCCGCTGCAGTGGATCCTGCTGCCAGCAGCTCTTCATGAGCTCCACCATCTCCTTGGGTGTGTCCTCTGTGATCAGTTCCACCTCTGGGCGGTCTCCCTTGCGGACACACAAGTAAACTTGGTCCTCACTTCGGGCATCTGGAGATGAGAAGATACACTGCGTTACTTTTAGGCTCCTTGAGATAGATAATACAAAAAACACATTTTCCCACTTCTTGCTATTATTTCTATTGCTATCGGTCAGTGTGTGTAGGCCTTGCTGATGTTTGCCGCCACCCTCCCCCAAATAATGCAGCTGAATGGGATTTGGTTTGAGGCACACAAAAAATGTTTTGAAAAACAACCAATAACATGGAAATGCACCTAGACCTGGTCCATGCAGTGAGAACATAACCAAAGCGTGCCATCTAATGGTATTCACAGTAGGGCTGGGAAATATATCGATATTATATCGATATTGTGATATGAGACTAGATATCGTCTTAGATTTTGGATAACGTAATATCGTGACATGGCATAAGTGTTCCTGGTTTTAAAGGCTGCGTTACAGTAAAGTGATAAAAAATAAAGATAAAGTACTTTTCATTTGTCAAGTATTCAATTCACACAGGAGTATACAAAATTAGGCTTTACCATGTGGTTATTTTATATAAGACTATGTATTTATTGAATTACCAGAAAACATGAAATATCGTGATGTATATCATTAACGAGATATGAAATTACCTATAATTGGGATAAAAGATTTTGGCCATGTCCCCCAGCCCTCATTCACTGCAAACCAAACATTCACCGATACATTCAGCACCCCTGTAGTATGCTGCTCACGTAGAGAAGTGGTTTATTAAAGTTTCAGTTTTGTGTACAACAGACTCTTTGATGGAGGTTAGTGACCTTCGTTTTCTAAACAAAATCCATAAAACCATCAATGTAAAGACATAGCTATGGATGGCTGGTTCCGTGTGACCCGTTTGTTTCGTATCTCACTCAAACTCACTCTCATAAGGGTCTTGGCCTGTGAGGATGACCCACACCACAATGGCGAAGCTGTAGACGTCCGACTTCTCTGTGGAGCGGCAGTTAAGGTTCTCGAGGTGCTCAGGGGCCATGTAGCTCAGTGTACCGGCGGCCTTTGTGCCCATTGTGCACCCTAAACGGCTCTTCCTTTTGGACACCTCACGGGTAAGCTTGCTCCACGACTGGCAAGTGGCCAGGCCGAGGTCAGCAATCTGGGATAAAATACAGCACGCTACATGTTTAGTATTCACATTGACACACACTCATCACAAGTACAACTGTGATTACTACAGCATTGTATACCTTGATGTGGAAATCTTTATCCACCAAAATATTTTCTGGCTTCAAGTCCTTGTGTATTACATTATTTTTTGTAAGGTAAACCATTCCTTCCAGAATCTCGAGTATGATTCTGCCTTTGATCGACATTGGCACTGAAACCTGTGAGAAACAAACGACAGTAAGGTTTTTATACTTAAAATAATAATAATATATAATAATAAAACTTACACACTATACCAGGGGTCGGCAACCCAAAATGTTGAAAGAGCCATATTGGACCAAAAAAACAAAAAACAAATATGTCTGGAGCCGCAAAAAAATAAAAGCCTTATAGAAGCCTTATATTGAAGGCAACACATGCTGTATGTATCTATAGTAGCTATATTAGCCTACTATCGAAATGACTAAGTTAACTACAAATACATAATGAGCCTTCATGATTAAATGTTTATTTTTCCTGCAGTGCATCCTGTAGCAGTGGTTCTCAACCGGTGGGGCGGGGCGCGGGTTCAAAAAGGAGGACAAATACGCGCCCGGCGCAGCGTCAAGCCAGACGCGTATTTGTCCTCCTTTTTGAGAGCACAATAGTAACACACCGCGTCCCCCCCCCGCCGGTCGTAGGTCCGCGGTGTGTTAATTGCGCGCACCACCACCCCGTCGGCCGGAGTGTTACTTACAATCGCGCGCGCGCGCGCGCCCCCCCCCCCCCCCCCCCGTTGGCTGTAGTCCGCGGTGTGTTACTATTGCGCGCACCCCCCCCGTTGGCCGTAGGTCCGCGGTGTGTTACTATTGCGCGCACCCCCCCCCCCCCCCCCCGCCCCCCCGGTTGGCCGTAGGTCCGCGGTGTGTTACTATTGCGCGCACCCCCCCCCCCCCCGTTGGCCGTAGGTCCGCGGTGTGTTACTATTGCGCGCACCCCCCGTCGGCCGTAGGTCCGCGGTGTGTTACTATTGCGCGCACCCCCGTCGGCCGTAGGTCCGCGGTGTGTTACTATTGCGCGCACCCCCGTCGGCCGTAGGTCCGCGGTGTGTTACTATTGCGCGCACCCCCCGTCGGCCGTAGGTCCGCGGTGTGTTACTATTGCGCGCACCCCCGTCGGCCGTAGGTCCGCGGTGTGTTACTATTGCGCGCACCCCCGTCGGCCGTAGGTCCGCGGTGTGTTACTATTGCGCGCAGCCGCCGGTTTGTTTACAACAGCCACCTGCCTGGCATCCCGCCTTACTGATAGAAACGTGTGTCGCAGGCTATGACGTAAATCTTCGTTGAGAGAAATGTTGAAATTTAATATTTATTCTACACATTTTTACAGCATTGAAAAACGTTAATAATGTTTGTGTCATGTTTGTTTTCCTACAGAAACCATATTAAAACAAAAAATATATTTCTCTCCCCCATCTTTTTCCATTTTCAAACATTTTTGAAAAAGCTTCAGGGAGCCACTAGGGCTGCGCTAAAGAGCCGCATGCGGCTCCGGAGCCGCGGGTTGCCGACCCCTGCACTATACATACAAATGTTAACCCATTCATTGCCATTTAAATAATAACAAAGCAAAAACTGTAGACGTACTGTAAACATTTAACGTATAACCTATATCAGGTTTTTAAGCCTGGCCTATAATAGCATATTTATAATGCCTTATTAACATATTTACATACAAAGTTATGACGCTTACTGTCGCTACAACTTTTGTTCAGAAAGATGTAGGCCAAGGTCATGAACAAATATGGAGGTTGGGACATGCATCTCGTTTAGCAAACACAAACTGCATAATGACAGGCTTTGATAGGCTGTGAAATACATTTTGGGTGACTAAGAGCGACTATTGTTACTTATACCACATTCACAACAAGTAGACTCATTTCTATTCCAATATCCTTTTCTTTCCCTTTCTTATAATGAAAATAATAACTTACAGTCAATATTTAATCACCAATGTAAAAAAATCACTACCCTTGAAAAATAGTCAGCTAAATCAACTGGGCTATATGTTTTTTGACTTTTCATAAAGTAATGATAGGGGACTGTACTGGTCAAAGCTCAGTTCCAATAGCTGATATAGCTGATATAAAAAATCCCATTATTTTATAGTTAGCCAATAATCATGACAAAATTGTAAGCTAATGTCAGAGGCATCACTGTGATTGCTGTTACAACCTTTTGGCACTGTACTCTACCTGCTTCCAATGCCTTTCTATTTTTAAATCCAATTCAATTAAATCTCTAAATATACTTTTCCTAAGCACAAAGAATGTCAAAGCACAAAGATTTGCCAAAAAACTAAAATATGTATGTGAATAGAGCATCATATATGACCAAAGGTTTGCACGTTTTTTCTGGTTCTAAGGAGCTGCGTTGAGTGATGGTTGTAAACTCTCCCTTGATCGACAGATATCACGGCAACAAGTAGCAACTAGACTCAGCAGCGCGCGAAAAATGCAGAGAGGCCCCGCATCCAGTCAGTGCGCATGTGTGGCCGCCAGCCCGCGGGCCCACACCACTTTCAAGAAAATAGCGTTTCGACATCGGCCCAGCAGCTGATGACGAAACGCTGCCCAGCAGCCGGCTGCCGGCGGGGCCTCTCTGCATTTTTCGCGCGCTGCTGAGTCGTATATCGATCAAGGGAGAGTTTACAACCATCACGCAACGCAGCTCCTTAGAGCTCAACCACCGGTCCGCAGCCCGGTGGTTGAGCACCACTGCACTTGGGGGTCCAGCGCTCCAGGTTGAATACCACACTCAGGGGCGCCGAAAAGGGGGGGTAAACCCCGCACCCCCCCCCCCCCCCCCCCCCCCCCCCCCCCCGTCAACAATCGCGCGTCCCCCCCGTCGGTCGTCGTTCTTGTGGTGGGCCAGTACAGTAGAAAATTGCCAGGGCCCAATGTGATATCTTTCCATGGGGCCCCAAATGCCTGGCAGCGCCCCTGACCACACTGACCTATACAATACAATACAATACAACATAATAACACAAACAGCATTCACACCTTTTGAAGCATGTCCTGCAGATTGCCCTTGGGTATGAGCTCCATGACCAGGGAGTAGTCCCCTTCCTCCACGATGACCCCCAGGAGCTTCACCACGCGGTCGTGGCACAGCCGGGTCATCAGGGTCCCCTCCTCCACCAGGGACCTCTTACTGTCACTGGGAAAGCATGGGGGAAAACAGTGGTTTAAAAAACAATACCATTACAAAAAGCCAACAACAACAAACAATAGGTCGCAACAGGTCAATTCGTGGCGTGTAGACTAGAGGTGTGCGTAAAATAACACATAAACGACACAAGGGAAAGGAGGAAAAACCGAATGAGGAAACGAAAACGGCAAGACAATGGCTTCAATGTGTCCATTCTCATTTCCGTGCTTGGATTAGGGTGCGACAGACCGTTAATAAAAGAAAAAACTGTCTAACCCTAGGAAAAAATAAGCAGTGTTTACGACTATTACGCACACATAACCACACGCAGCGGTAAGCAGCAGCAGCAGCAGGAGGAGGAAGGGGGGTTTCCCATCCACTCACTCGTTGCGGAGGGCGCCATTGAACACGGTCTTCAGCACCACCCGTCCCAGGGTCTTGTGGTAGCACAGGTACACCTTGCCGAACCCGCCGTAGTCCAGCGGCTCCTTCTTGATCAGGTCCGAGGACCGCATCTGCGCGGTGTCCGGCGGGGAGGCCATTACTACACGGACCCGCGGCTCTGGAGGGAGAGATGGAGACGCGGACACAAAGTTATACACCACACAAGTTATAGCCTGGATACGGCCTATGAAATTCGTATTTGTTCACAATTAAATGGCCATAACTTTTTAATTGTGATGCCCCCACACACACACACACACCCCACCTTAGCTTTCCAGGAACATAAAGTCAAAGAAAAAGCGACTGTAAAAGTAACCCAAACTTCCTCAAGACAGTTACAGTGACGTATCGCCGTTATTATCGCCTTGTTGTTATTACGTGCACCGCAGCCACCATGACGCAATGTATTTATTCACCAGTCTCATAGCAGAAGATGAACAATTAAAAGTAGTCCCACTGAGGATATATTTCCGGGATTGATTTTGTGCTGGTAAATAATACTTCCCAGCCCAACAAGTCGATCACCGATCCGAGAGGAGGAAGAGGAGCAAAGATCCGCTAAGTAAGTGGACGCGACTTTTACACGCTCACACCGAGTCACACCAAGTCTCAAACAAACAAAAGTTATAAAAAGTGTCTGTTAGGAGTTGTCTTATATTTCCGACGTGAGGCCGATGCCGCGCCTAGTGTGGCTCACGTGACAATTTACAGGAGGAGGACGTGGTTTACTGTAATCTTGAAATGCCTCCGAGGTCGTTATCAACGCCCCCTATTTAACCAGCCATGCCCACATTGAGAGTGTGCATGTTATCTGGTGACAAATCATAACAATTGTATTGTCAATCAATCGGTAGATCAATAACTAAACCAGTATATGCAAGCCACACATGGAAAACGAATGAGGTCTGGTGGCCCATCTTCAGGTGTCAAATAAAGTATGTTGGCTAAAGACACTGGGGTTTCTGCAGGTGTCACTGGTGGACCCAGAGACCTCCAGTTCTTCTTATGTGAAGAAGATCTGTCTTTTTATGTCCGGCTCGGCACCAGACGCTGGTATCCGCAAGGGCCACATGACTAATACCCTAGGGAGGGTATTAGTCATAACTGAGGTCCGGGGGTCATCAGAGGTCCGGGGGTCATCGGTGGTCAGTGGTGGCGTGCGTCCGGCCCATGTGGCCCATGTGGATACCGGCGTCTGGTGCCGGGCCGGACGCACGCCACCGATGACCCCCGGACCTCTGAAGCCGAATAAAAAAAGCCACAGATTCACACTCTTCGGGTGAAAAAAGAAAAAGACAGATCTTCACAGAACTGGAGGACTCTGGGTCCACCAGTGACACTCCAGTACATACTATTATTTGACACCTGAAGATGGGCCGCCAGACTTTATTTGTTTTCCATGTGTAGCTTGCATAATAACTGCGGCTATACGTTGGTCTCGTGGGCAACTGTGATGTCGGAAACTTTGCTGTACTCTCTGCCTTTGCTAGTAATGGGTTGGCAAGTTCACTCAAGTTCATCTCAGTACATGTACTATTATTTTAATCACTATTATGTCAAATGCATCTATTCTTTATTGTATTTTTTATTTATGTATTGTATTATCTTATCTTGTTCCTGTCTTAATAATTGCCACAAACGAGCCTATATCCTGACGAGCAATTGTTTTTATTTGCCCTGCAATGACAAATACATTTTCAGTCCAATGTATGTGAATATGTTTGTGTTTAGTTTTATATTATATTATATTATATTATATTATATTATCACACTGCCCGACAAGTCGAATGACAAGAACAATGTGAATCAATCACGTGTAAAAAGCCTTAGACGTAGCTTTCCTGGTCACTCTCAGTGAAAAACACAACAGTGATGTTTAATTAAATTTGCAATTGGTATTTAATTGCTAAACGACTGTCTATAGGCCCTGACGAGCTGCTGGGGTCGGGTGCAACAGGCCAGGTCCTACTATGTGGACTGGAGGATGCTGCGAGATGTCAAGAGGAGGCAGATGGCCTTTGACTATGCGGACCAGAGAGTGCGGATCAATGCACTGAGGAAGAACACCATCCTGCCCAAAGAGCTTCAGGTAATATGGTGATGATGTATATATGATATATATGATGCCATTTTTTTTTAAATGCAGTAAGGACCACATTGCTTAAGGACCACAATCTTGTATAGGGTTAAGCATTCATTTCATAGAGGAAAAGCTTTTTAATGGAATATTATGAGCAAGTTGTTGTTGTTGACACTTTCACAAGGTGAAACCTGTTCTGAGCCTGGTGAGGTCATTTCATAATCCTGTCCAATTGACATCCAAGAAGGAAATTAGGGTATTAGTCATAACTGAGGTCCGGGGGTCATCGGTGGTCAGTGGTGGCGTGCGTCCGGCCCATGTGGCCCATGTGGATACCGGCGTCTGGTGCCGGGCCGGACGCACGCCACGATGACCCCCGGACCTCTAAAGCCGAAAAAAAAGGCCACAGATTCACACTCTTCGGGTGAGAAAAGAAAAAGACAGATCTTCACATAAGAAGAACCGGAGGACACCAGTGACACCTGCAGAAACTCCAGTACATACTATTATTTGACACCTGAAGATGGGCCGCCAGACTTTATTTGTTTTCCATGTTGCATAATAACTGCGGCTATACGTTGATCTAGTGGGTAACTGTGATGTCGGAAACTTTGCTGTACTCTCTGCCTTTGCTAGTAATGGGTTGGCAAGTTCACTCAAGTTCATCTCAGTATGTACTATTATTTTAATCAAATGCATCTATTTTTTATTGTATTTTTTTATTTATGTATTGTATTTTTTCTTTAGCCCACGTTGTGCACTAGATTGGGTTTTGTGATTATTCAGTAAAAATATTGCATTGTTGTAATTCTATCTAGACCTATACGCAGAGACGTATGGACTTAAGTTGCTAATCTTGTTTGCTCTATGATGACCATGACTGTATATTCATAGATCTATCTATTTATGTCTTGACTGCTGTACCGGGATACCTATCGTATTATACCAACACATCGTACATTTGAAGATGGCGAACCGCTTCCAGCTTTGAGTGGTCCGGCATGCTGAGCCTCTTCCAGACCCAAGGGCTCGGACTCTGCCCCAAAGGACAGGATGTCTCGTGGTGAGAGGTGGCCCACAATTACCTCCATCTATATACAAGATATATACATGGACTTGTATGATTATAACCTGACCTGAGTGAATGAAAAACAGATCAGATGAATGCTTAAATATGTAAATAATATGTCTATTTTATATAAATATGTGTAGCCTATGTATGTATGTTAATACCCGACATATGTAAACACCTTTGTAAACATGTATAATTTTATAGTCTATGTGGGGTAACTACAGAAACTGCTCTTTTTTTTCTTTCTCTAATCTATATTCAACGATTGCAGACCTTATAAAACAACAGTATTGTACCGGCCCAAGCCAGTCTAACAGGTTATCAAGTTGTCAAAAGTTTTCAGAAGGGACAATCTCAGTTGGTACATCCTGTATTCAAGGATGTACCAACAGAGATTGTTAGGTGGTGCCAACTGAGATTGGCACCACCTAACAAACAACTTCCCTTCTGAAACCTTTTGACAACTTGTGAAAAGGTTTCAGAAGGGAAAGGGGGTTTCTTACAATCTCAGTTGGTACATTCTGAATACAGGCCAGTCTCTTGGCTGTCCTCCATCACTGGGAAAATATCCCCAAATTGGGAAAATGTTATGTTGTGTGAATGTGAATTTGATTTTTGTTTGATATGGCTACATAAAAACAACATAGCCCTCCCTCTAAAACCCCCCCAAAAGAACAGGTTTAGGAAAATCACTTTTCCCCAAATTTTTTTTTTCTCCCCATGTTCCCTTACTCTGAAAGAGGTGGACTGTCTCTCAGGAGATGGGGGAGCGAGGCCGCGTCTCTCGAGGTCTCTCCACTTTCCCCTGCTTGGAAGAGGTGGGTGGTGCAGGAGATGGGGGAGCGAGGCCGCATCTCTCCAGGGTTTTGCTCATCCGACAGATTTTGTTTAGAAGAGTTTTTAGGGTTTAAAATACTTTGAAAAAGAAAGATTTGAATTCTATATCCTATTATTTAGTTTGAGAAGAGAAAAAGGAAAAAGGGTAATGTAATCATGTAGATGTAGAGAACAAACCCTAAATCCTTATTATGACTATGACTAGATAGTGAAATAAAACAATGGTTGGCACTAGTAGGCCTATGAAAGGTGCAGTTATTACGCCTTGTGTCACTACTCAAGCAGTAGGCTACTACAGTAGTATTACTTTAGATTTAATTTAGATTCAAAAATAATCATTTAAAATGATAGGCCGACGTTTTGCATTTATGTTGGAATATTTTCATGTGTTACATATTCATGTATACAAATATTATTATTATTTGTTTTTCATTGTCATTTTCATTTTGGAGACACAGCACAACCTATAGTCAATTCTCAGCAGTTGAGACTCCTGGTCGCTAGGGGGCGATGTTAGCAGCGTTCAGCTACAGAGGAGGAGCAGCATAAGGAAACATGGCTGCGTGCAGACTGGCGTGTTCGCGGGGGTTAAATGCCCTATATTCAACTTTTGGCGCATCAAATCAGGTGACAATTATATGTTTTATATTCATTCACGTGTGAGAGTTGCGTCCTTCTTGTTAATTGCCACAAATATTGTGTCGTTCCCCCAATGACCCAATATCCTGACAAGCAATTGTTTTTATTTGCCCTGCAATGACAAATATATTTTCGGTCCAATGTATGTGAATATGCGTGTATTTAGTTTTATATTATATTATATTATATTATATTATATTATCACACTGCCCGATAAGTCGAATGACATGAACAATGTGAATCAATCACGTGTAAAAAACACAACAGTGATGTTATTTAAGTAAATTGCAATTGGTATTTAATTGCTAAACGACTGTCTATAGGCCCTGACGAGCTGCTGGGGTCGGGTGCAACAGGCCAGGTCCTACTATGTGGACTGGAGGATGCTGCGAGATGTCAAGAGGAGGCAGATGGCCTTTGACTATGCGGACCAGAGAGTGCGGATCAATGCACTGAGGAAGAACACCATCCTGCCCAAAGAGCTTCAGGTAATATGGTGATGATATATATGATATATATGATGCCAATTTTTTGAAGTGCAGTATGGACCACATTGCTTAAGGACCACAATCTTGTATAGGGTTAAACGTTAATTTCATAGAGGAAAAGCTTATTAATGGAATATTATGAGCAAGTTGTTGTTGACACTTTCACAAGGTGAAACCTGGTAATTAGAGCTTGTTCTGAGCCTGGTGAGGTCATTTCATACTGAGATAATCCTGTCCAATTGACATCCACAATCAAAGAATGAAAGCATTTTTAATGAATGTGTTTTTATTAACAAGTACATAATTAACTGTTCATTAAGCATGCATACTGTCTCTTGTCCCTACAACACTCTGGTTCGCTTTTTCACTTCTGAGATAATAACCACAATGACGTTGACACAATGACAATGACTACTTTGTTCTTGCAGGAAGTGGCAGGGAAAGAGATTGCGGCGCTGCCTAGAGACAGCTGCACAGTGAGGATCCGCAACAGGTGTGTGATGACCTCACGACCCCGCGGGGTGAAGCGCAGGTGGAGACTCAGCCGCATCGTCTTCCGTCACCTTGCCGACCACAATCAGATGTCTGGGATCATGAGAGCCATGTGGTGATTGGATACAAGTTGGGTGGCCGACGGACATGAGCGGACAAAACAATAACAATAATAGTAGATTGTTACTCATTTTGCCCTTCCTCTAGCCGATATAATTGCAATATCAGTCCACAGAGTACTTTGATGTCTTTGAAGGAATATACACCATCCAATGTAACATGACTTCATTTTGATGGGTTAACATTTGGTTTCTTAACTGTACTGTTACTGTATGTTCATGCCAGCTTCACGCATTGCCACTTGCTCCCTCAATTTGAATGGAAGACTGTGTTCTTTTTATATAATATTAATGTAAATGATGCATACATGTGAAATAAATGTACATTATTGTGACTTGTGTTTTCTCAATTGCATGATACAATTATGAGAATGTTAATTGTATTTACTTTATAAACCATATGTATAGACATACTGATTACAAGCAAAATTCTCAACACAGTGGGTTCTCCTTGATTCAAAATATTATAAATAAATGACTAGTGTGATCACTTGGATGGAAATTGAAAAACATCGAACAGTTAAGTTTGCTTGTCGCTTGCTGAATCGGAGCTAACAATCACATGGCCAACCATCATATAGTCAACTGTTCACAGCTGAGTTTCGGTTCAGTCTTTAACAATATTGTGAAATATTGTGGTCGACGCCCAGTAACAAGGAAAAGGGAATCTGCAGACTCCTATGCAAACTTATCTCTTTTAGTTGCAGAATCCTTCACCGGGTGTTTTGTACTCACTGTAATGAAAAATCAATTTGTAAACATTAAAAATGGAGGACTTATTTCTGTACCCTAAACCAAACTCCAGTCACATTTTACAATGTATACAGGAAACGCTCTACCAAAGATAATACCTCTGGTTGGATCCATAGACAAATAGCTGACTGAATCCATTAAAAATTCACACACACTCACTCACACACAGATTAAATGTTAAGCGTAGTAGGCACTCGTATATCGACTCATTAACTCCTTCAAGTGATTTAAATGGTTGAGTGTGCTGCTGTCTCGCCGACGTTAGGAACCATGCGGAACTAAAGAAATCCGACTCAGTCAGTCGGACCTCATTTCATGTAACTCGCAGGCAAGTCGATCTGATACGCGGTAAGGGTACTGCAGAAAAGTGTAAAAAGGAAAGTTTAACTGTACGGGACATCACAACCAAACCTCAATGGACCTTACCGAACAGGTACATGTAGCTGCACTACCGACTTGATGTCGGTGGTGGAGAAACTAAACAGCGGTCGGTTGTGGCAGTAGTATAATACGACACAGGCAAGAGCTCGTTAGCTAGCCAACTGATAACGACATCGGTCCTGTTGGGTCCACCTCTGAATGCACATTGCGTTGGTCTTCAGTATCATGTAGCTGATTGGGATTTGAAGCATTCATGTTTTATTTTGTTGACTCTTGGGACTGTTCTACAAATATAATAATACATACAATCAAACGCACTCCACGAAAAATAAAAGATAATTCTTTTTTTGTCTATACTATGGTGCTATCTATCCTATTTTTTAAAGTAAGATCTATACTAGTAGTTTGTATAGACTAATGCCAATACATTATGTTCATGTGTCTTTAAAACCTATAATAGTTGCTCTTTTAATTGTATATTATTTAAAACTGAAATAAATCCTTTCCTAATCTTTCTTTTAAGGTTGATATTACCAGTGAAATTGCTGTACATTGGTTGCTATGCATTGGTTGATGAATAATCATATTTATGTGATTATTATAATCACATAAATGATTATCTGAAATATGATGATGATGTAGATTTGATAAACAGGAATGATTAACTTGTGTGGTTGTCTTGTGATGCACATTTTGCAAGTCACAAATCAAGTGAACCTCATAGTAAATTGTATCGTAAAAAAATAATATGTACAAATGTGTGAGCGTATTTTAACGCCAGTACTCTTGGTTAGTGTCTTTACTTACTCAATTTACTTGTGGACTGTTTTCTTTTGAGCTCTGTTTTCATGAGGTTTGCTTTCTTGTTGCCCCCAATGTAGATAAACCAACTGGAGGCAGACTTGCAGGAGCTGGGGTCTCTCCTGGAGAAAGCGGAGAGGAAGAGGGTGCAGGAGTTGCTGAAAGAGCAGCAGAAGAAGGTAGAGAAGGAGATCACAGTCAAACGTCAACAGAAGGAGCAACAAGCCAGGAGAGAGGCGGACGCCACATCAACAACCAAAGCAACATACACCGTCAAAATCACTAACTACGGTGCGTCATTTTCACTTGGTGGACGAGCAATGGGGCTTATAGTTCCTAGAGTTGCCGTTAGCCTTATTGACATTTTTTGTGTGCATCTTCTCATTTCAGGGTGGGACCAGTCAGAGAAATTTGTCAAAATTTACCTCACATTGAAGGGTGTACACACGATCCCATCAGAAAATGTGGAGGTTACCTTTAAAGAAAGGTATTATGATGGAAAATAAGTGCCGCAAGACGTTTCTTTCTCTAGGCTTGAACCTGACGTTCCCCTGTATTTAATTTGGCCTTTTTACAGATCATTTTCTGTGCTGGTCAAAGATCTGGATGGGAAGAATCATCAGATGACCATTCTGAATTTACTGAGCCCCATTGATATGAAGGAGAGCTGTCAAAAGGTGACTACAAGCCCTGCAAAAAATTAGCCTATAAAGATTATTGGAGCTAAAGGTTGTTCATCATTTGTTTTCCATTGGACAGAGGCACCAAATCCATACTGCTAATTATAAACTGTTGTCGTGTAGTGTGTTCTATTTTTAAGATGGGAATATATGGTTGAGTTAAATTAATTTGATTAATTGTGTGTGGGTGGGTGGGTGGGTGGGGGGTGTGTTTCAAGAGTTAAGACAAACATTGCATTTAAATCTAACTTCTGATTAGTTGCTAAAGAGCAACATATCCAAAGTGGTATAACAAGAGAAAACGATGTACAGATGATTAATGCAATGTAATCTCATCAGAATCATCACAGGGTGCCTGAGCAATAAGCATACTTACTCATCTAAGTTTGCAATTTCATTGTAGATTTGGTTTAGCCAACGACTGTTAACTAGCATTATAATGGGCAGCCGTTACTGTGCCTGGATGCTGATGGGTGTTGTATCTATTGTTTACAACACCACTATCTATAATGTACTGGAAATTCAACACAATCTCTCTGTAACTGCCTGTATTTTATTATTATTATTATTGAATTGTTGTATTGTAAAAAAATAATAAATGCATTTATTTACCCCGATAGATAAAGACGGACATGCTGCTCATCATGTGCAAGAAACAGACACTGAAGAAGTGGGAGTGTCTAACACAGATTGAGAAGCAGAGCAAAGATAAGGAGTAAGCTGCTTCATTACTGTTATTGTGAAGGAATTTCTAAGAAGGAAGCCAGGAGGACATGTATTTAGGTTTAAGCTGTGATTCCTTGTCTGCTGCTGTAACCCAATGCCCATACACTTGGTCCAACTAATTAAATGGGCCATGTTTAGTTTATTGATCTTCCACACTAGACTATTGGGAGTTTGCGAGTTGAATAACCAATTGGCAAAACAAACCTATTGCCAAGGCCTGTTATAATCTTGGTTAACAGTGTAACGGATATCAACAAATTTGTCCAACCAGCCATGGTATCATACCTAGGGTTAGGCAATAATTCAATATTATCATTTATCGTCTTTAAATGGTATTGTATCATCGTGAAATGAAGATATCAACTTATCGAAATACCCAGTTTTATAGTATAAATAAACAATAAGAAGAAGATGTGCCCTTAAAATGATCAAGTATGAGGTTTGAAACATCAGTGAGAAAGTTAAACTAGCTTTAGTATGATGCCATACTTTAAATTTCTATATACTAAATATTTCCAAACACATTACAATGTAATGACCCTTAGTTAGACTGTTAAGAATGGTATTTTGAATTCATAAGCATATCGTGATATTTATTGGTATCGTGTAAAATTCCCCATAGGTTATCGTGATAATAAATGTTTCCATATCGCCCAGCCCTAATGATACCATATAACATAACTATTGTGTCTCGTAGTAGAGTATGTTAATTGTGCAAGGGACAAATAACCTTTTATACAGTTCTTACAAGCCTTTAGCCAATCGTGCTTTAAAACAACAGTGTTTTACTTATTTTGTACCATTTGATAAGAATCCTATGCTAATTAATGTAGGCTACCACCCAGCTACATTCATTACTAGCACATGTATTGTCACTAGAGTAGATGGGTAAAAAGGTTAGGTGGATGTGGCCTTGACCGTGGCATGGAAAAATGCAAAGTTCAACTTTGTTTATAGTATACTGAAAGCTTTAAAGGTCTTGCAGAACATAGAGGAAAAGCCTCTAGCTGTATTTACATCCAAACACGGTCACACACAGTGTGAACGTGGAATAATGTGGACTAATGTTATGGCCTTAGTTTTTAAGTTCTACTCTCTTATTTATTGAGTCCTTTTTTTTTTTTTTACTGTATTGTTTTATTGTTGTAAGTTTGCTATGTGAAGCACTTTGGGCTGCATGTTTGTATGAAAGGTGCTATATAAATAAAGTTGAGTTGAGTTAACCTTCCTCCTCATCTTTCAACAGCAAACCGGCTGTGAGTGACAACGCCGACCCCAGCGATGGCCTGATGAGCATGCTGAAGAAG
This sequence comes from Merluccius polli, assembly GCA_030340625.1. Taxonomy (NCBI): domain Eukaryota; kingdom Metazoa; phylum Chordata; class Actinopteri; order Gadiformes; family Merlucciidae; genus Merluccius; species Merluccius polli. Next base: position 8,604 of record JAOPHQ010002867.1, on the reverse strand, counting down.
ATCTACTCGGACGGGGACGATGAGATGAAGAGGACCATCAACAAGGCCTGGTCCGAGTCCCAGGAGAAGAAGCTCAGAGGAGAAGACACGATGATGGACCTTTGAGCTGCACTGTTCCTCCTTTCCCCAGGTCTCCGCGGCAATGCGACATGCCACATTGGGGGCCGTGACAGACGTGTCGTTTTGAGTGGATGCATGTTTTCGACAATTTAATTGTAATTTCTTTTTCTTTGTTTTGTTTTTACCATGACATTGTGAAGTAACTGTTTTGGGTTGAGGCTGGGTTTGCATTTTTCCCTCGCTCTGTGTGGCATCAACAATGTGTTTCATAAATTGTAGCATGGCTTATTCCCCTGTACATTATATGTCAAAGTAATGAAAATAGTGACACAAATATGATATCAGACATTACAATGAAGAATTCATACCAGTGAATATCACATATCCCAAGATCAGAAAAACATGTCTACAATCAATATGTAAATCTGTAATGTACCATGGTTCAGTCTTCCTAATATTTAACATGACTGGAAATGTTAACATTTGACCAAATTGTACAACTGTAAATGTATGGGAAATTTGACATGCTGTCATCCTGACCTCTAGGAGATATCTCGCCCTATCTTTGCATTCAAGCGTTGCCCTAGTAGTGATCTGTAGAACCTGTCCTTCGCCGTATGTGCCGGTCACGTTTCTTCCCTGTTTACCATTCCTCTCTTACAACATAATTCCAATAAATGCTCATGTTTTGTATCATTCCCAAGTACTACTTGTTTGTACAGCGGTAGAACTTAATGAATTCCTACATGACTCAATGTCTGTTGAAATGTGATGGTGTGTGTATAAGACAATGATCTGGCTACAATTAAAATTAAAATACACCACGACTTCTCTAATTGCTGGCCATTCATGCTGATTAAGTTATATTTTGGTATTATGAGGGTGTCTGATTTTCGACCAGTTATTTTTTGGCCAGCTGCAATAACGTCCACCAGGGGGCGACAGTGACTACGTGTTGCAGCCTACTATTGATGAGAGTATGTGAAACATGGCGTAATCGATATTAATGTTGGCTTTGTTATGTTTTGTGTTCGTTTAAATTCCATGCTATAAATGATGTGCTATGAAAAAAAAATGCATATTTGACCATTTGTCCGAAACGTGAATGTTGCCTGAAACAACAATAGCTGATGATGAAGTTATGGCCCATATAGTTACTAAGAATGACTCAAAATAATTTAGCCCCGCTGACATTGCATGTTTTCTCTTCTTGCTGCAGTTCATTCATAATTTTTAAGGCCACAGCTCAGTGGTGGGTGGTGGTGGGGGGGGGGGGGTGCGTTTGGTTTGCACAGCTGTTGAACCAGGAATATGTCTGGACAAATCGCCTCGTCTTTCCCGGCCCCCCCCCCCCCCCCCAAAAAGCGCACCGCCCTTTGTACCCGCCCCCTCGACTGTGACGTCACATTCCAGTTTATATAGCCGCGAAAGCGCTCATAGCGGCCAAGTCAGACGAGTTGAGAGCGACCCACGCGTGGGGTTTTTTTTTTTTTAAACTGAGCCGACAGTCATTTGGGGGAGAGAGACAAGAGAGACACGAGACAGACAAGAGAGACGAGAAGGACACATTTATTTTTTTGTTGGACTAAGTGTTTCCTAGCTGCGCGCCACATGGATACGGGTTGTTTCAGCGCCGCTCATCGCATCTCGTGCCACACCATGATGAATCCAGACTTACTGAAGCCCGGTCCCGGTTCTGGTCCGGGTCTGGACCGCGGACCAGGACCAGCCGCCGCCGCCGCTGCCTCTGCTGCTCCCCCTCCTCCTCCTGCTCCGCTGAAAGCCAACCGGAATAAAAGCGAGCAGATCAAAGCAGACCTGGCTCCGGTGGTGACCGACCCGAAGACCGGCAGGACCTACAGTAAAGGGAAGCTCCTGGGGAAGGTAGCGTGAGGATGATTTTTTTTTAGGGGGGTGAATGTTGAGTGTGATGTCAGATGTGTGAGAGAGGGACAGACGGACAGACGGAGAGAGAGGACGGTTTTGGTCGGGTTTTTTTTTTTTTTGGGGGGGGGGGGGGCGATGCTGACGTGTAATGACGAGTCGTGTCAGTGGTATTGGGAAACATGTACATGTGAATGGTATCGAAAACGGCTATTGAGCATCATGCCCCCCCCCTCCCTCCCAGAACTGTAAGACCGAGGGACGACCTCGTGTTGGGTATGACCAAACACTGCCCCCCCCCCCCCCCCGCGGTCCGCGCGTCACCGCTCAATGAATCAAGCGCAAGGTGTGCCCTGCATACGCGTGGATGTACCCGCACGATGCCAGCCTCCCCCCCTAATGTAATGCATGGGGGGGATTTTAATTGATTTATTTATTAATTTAAATTGATTGCTTGAGTGATTGATTTTTTTTTTTGTCTCACACGAAGCAGGCCCAGCAATCAACAAGCCATTGTAATTCATTTTGGGTATTTTTTTTTTTTTTTGGGGTGGGGGGGGTTAACCCGTGACCCCCCCCCCCACCACCACCACCACCATCCCCAATAACGTCATCCGTCTACCCCGAGAAATGCGAAGAATCGCGGTATTTGTTTGCGTTATTTCCACCCGGGGGGGGGGGGGGGGGGGTGAAGAAATTGCGATGCGCCGCTATCACGGAGCAGCAACTGTTACCAACGTGTTGCTCCCGCCGCCTCCGCCGCCGCGCAGCCCCGCAGAGCAGCTCTGGTCCTCCCCTGGTCCCCCTCTGGGTCCCCTGCCGCATAGCTCAGGGACCTGCTTGTCAATTTCACGGGTTAATGAATACCGTAAAGCCCCCCCCCTCAGATCTCGGTCTTAATCACACGTTTAACTGGCGATGACTAAGGATAACCGTATGGCGGCCATGCGGCCAATTACGGTACCTGGCTCTGTGTTTTTTTTGGGGGGGGGATGCTGTGGGTTCAGCCGTGCAGTCAGCCATTACAGGGACCAAAAAAACCGGTTATGATTTACATCTTGGCTTTTATTTTTTTAAATTATTTATTTGTATTAAAGTGAAAGCGTGTCATGTCTGCTCTGTAGGTGAGATATCTTGCGTGGTCTGTTTCCTGTCTATTGATTGATGGGGATCCCTTTGTCTTGTGTTTGTGTCGGGCCTTGCAGGAAGGCAATGTCATCACTGTTGGGCTTAAATCATGTTGGTTGTTGTACAGCTATTGATCCAGACAAAGCTGTGTGTGTGTGTGTGTGTGTGTGTGTGTGTGTGTGTGTGTGTGTGTGTGTGTGTGTGTGTGTGTGTGTGTGTGTGTGTGTGTGTGTGTGTGTGTGTGTGTGTGTGTGTGTGTGTGTGTGTGTCACATTGCAGCTTTCCAACCTGCTGCTTGCTGCTCTCCAAGCTGACTGTTTGTGGCTGTTTTTTTTCTCTTTTCGTTTCTGTCTGGCCCAGGGTGGGTTTGCACGTTGCTACGAGATGACGGACCTGACCAGCAACAAAATGTACGCGGTGAAGGTGATCCCACAGAGCCGGGTCTCCAAACCACATCAGCGGGACAAGGTACGTCATCACCACCACCACCACCACGCTAGTGTTGCATTATCAGTGCTCCAATACACCAACAGTACATTTGGGTGTTTGTGCTTGCGGCGGACGCCCCCCCCCCCCCCCCCACATCCATTTTGCGTCCCTCTTTGACTCAAATGCGACCGCGTTGTGCTCCGTCAACAGATCACGAATGAGATCGAGCTCCACAAGACCCTGTCGCACAAGCACGTGGTGAAGTTCTCCCATCATTTCGAAGACCAGGAAAACATCTACATCTTCCTCGAGCTCTGCAGTCGAAAGGTGAGCTGCGCGACGCCAATTTCTATCTCCGGAGACATTTCTAGCTCTGTGCACAACGCCGTCTCTCGCGTCTCCCGGTAGTGCGTTGTTTGTTTTGTAGCCTGATTCTAGCTGAATAACGCCGATGATTAATTCCCGTACTGTGCCAGCTAGGCTACCCTACTGACCCCCCCCCCCCTCCCTCCCCCCACAAAGCATACCTGCGTCTTTTTCTGGGTGTCCGCCAATATAGAATTGATTTCTCTTGAGTCCTACACCGACTCTCCCCTCAGCAATTCATCAGCATGCCTTCGAAACGGCTCACGGAAGTGATACCAGTGTGTTTGCCAGCGGCCCGGTTCATGCCAAGGGAGGGAGCGATCACGGCTCACGGATGTGTATATAGTGGGGCGGCGGTTTTGAAGGTTTCGTTCATTGTGACCCCCCCCCCTCCCCTCCCTGTCTCTCTGCAGTCCCTGGCGCACATCTGGAAGGCGAGACGCACGCTGACGGAGCCAGAGGTGCGCTACTATCTACGGCAGATCATATCGGGCCTGAAATACCTCCACAACAGAGGCATCCTACACAGAGACCTCAAACTAGGTATGCGTCTAGTATGTGCTAGTATGCGTCGCCGTGGCGTTTGTCGGGACGGGGGACACAAACAAAACGTTTTTTTTTTTTTTTTCATTCTTTTAAAATTGGGTTACAGCCAACGCTCGTTCCAGATGAACAATTTGCCTGGGAATGTTTTTTGTGTTATGTCACGCGTTGTAAAGGCGGCAGGAATGTAGGTCGGCTTTCGGTATGCGCGGCGGCTACCTGTGCAGACTGCTGACTGGATGCATATCTGTTCCCTTTTTTTTTTCCAGGAAATTTCTTTATCAATGAGAACATGGAGTTGCGCCTGGGGGATTTTGGTCTCGCGGCCAAACTGGAGACGGTGGAACAGAGAAAAAAGTCAGTCATTTCCCCCACATGTTGTATAATTGTCATTGTGTTTGTGACCACTATGCATGTAATGAAATTGAAGGCGAGACTCGGGAGTTTCAATGCAACACACCGCTCTTTTTCTTGAGTAGGTTTCCGGGAAACGAGACGTGTATCAAAGCACGTAGGCAAACCACGCGGTATCGGTTATGAGGGTATAACTGCGCCAAGTAAAATAGGTCCATACACTACAATAATATGGCTAAATCAATGTTCATAGATGACCGCAAATAAACTGTCAGCTATAATTAGTTTAAAAACGATGCCATTCCAGTTTCACCGTTAGTGCTGTTGTCAAATAATTTAGAAGCTGCAGTATGTAAACATTGCGTAGCCAAACCTCAAGTGCACGCTCTCATGATCTAAAGCAATGCTCATTCAGATCTGTTGGAGAGAAACTAAATATTTGCCTGGATAATACAACACACAATTGAAATGGTACGTCAGTCGGTAATGACCTTTTAAAGCCTGAAAGGTGCGGAACTACCTTTTGGTGCCCAACTGGTTTTCAATTGGCTGTTGGAATGCGTCTAACCCTTGAACCCTTGTGGGGCTGTCACTCAACAAAGGGCACATGATTTTCAATAGACATTCTTGCTATCATTTTGTAAGCTCATTGTTCAGCCATGTGACATGTACATGTGGTGATGTAGGTGTGCATGTGGGATTTTTTTCAAGTTTTCAGTGAACATAAAAACCTTGTAACCTTGTGTAAACCTACTTAAAAAAACATCTAAACAAACCCTTTTGTGTCTCAGGACCATCTGCGGCACGCCCAACTACTTGGCCCCCGAGGTGCTCAACAGACAAGGACACGGCACCGAGTCTGACGTCTGGTCGCTGGGCTGCGTGATGTGAGTCTGTCGGCCAGTTATTTGCTTTGTGCTCCCATGTGAGGACAGACTTGTTCTCAGATGTCTTTGTGTGTGCGTGTGTGTGTGGTCTGAATGTTTCGTTCTGTACTTGACTGCTTGCTTTTTTTACTAGTATGAAAAATGCATTGGATTTTTAACAGATTTGAAATTGTTCAAAATCATAGTTTATAAAAAGAAAAAAAACATTTTTAGCTGAGCTTACAGAATTCTTATTTTGTTTCCGGCCCCAGGTACACGCTGATGTGCGGCAACCCTCCCTTCGAGACCGTGGACCTGAAGGAGACCTACAAGTGCATCAAGGAGGTTCGCTACAACCTGCCGTCGAACCTCTCCCCCGCCGCACACAAGCTCATCAGCAGCGTGCTACAGAAGGCCCCCAGCAACCGGCTGAACCTGGACCAAATCCTCGGCCATGAATTTTTCACTAAAGTATGCAAAAAATGTGCCCTTTGTGTTTCTCTGTACGACCAGAAAGGAATTTCTACAGCCTAAAGTCAGTTCGTTTGCTGTGGCTAGTCGCTTGTGACCGTTTTTTGTAGGGTTTTTTTTGCGCTAATTTAGGCTTATTCTAACGGACCGGTGTTTTCTGAGTAGTTTAATCTAAATATGTACACTGTTTTGGTAGGTTTAATTGACGTTGTTTTTTTCGGCTAACATTGCTGCCATGTTCTGCTGGCATTTTGTTTCAAATCGCTAAATTCTTGTAGAGGGTAGACCGCTCTGACTGGAGCAGTGTTTGTTTAGTACTTGTGGAACGCCAATGTTTTCCAAATGGGAGCAGCAGACCCTTTGGCCCGTTGGCATATACCTCACAACTGCGGGCTACTGCTAGAAAGAAACGCATTCATTTATAAAGTGGATCAAATCATCTTGTTGTTTATCTACTCTTTTTATTTATTTTTTTAAACCCGGTCTGTCCTCTTTGTTTGCAGGGTTTCACCCCAGACAAGCTCCCCCCAAGCAGCTGTGTCATGGTGCCAGAGCTACACCCACCAAGCCCGGCCAAGAAATTCTTCACCAAAATGGCGAAGAGTTTCTTCGGAAAGAAGAAAGCCAAAGGTAACCGCTATGTCCGGCTATGTCGCCAGAGTCCCTGACTCCACTCCCTGTTTATTTTTTTGGTAGATTTCCCCCTCCAAGATTGTTAATACATCAAGACATTCAATGAAGTCTTTAAACCAGATTTTTCATTTTTTCGTTTTTGCAGCAGAGAAGATTCCTTGCGAAGACAAGGACGAGAAGGATCTGTCTAGGCTGATGTCGGGGATCGTCAAATGTTCGATCAGTCGTCAGATCAGCTACAGAACCGTGGGACCGCATGAGGTAAGGCCCCCCATACGCTACCGTTATTTGGTGCTGTACAAGTCCATCTGAAAGTAGTCTTGGTTTTGTGTTCCACATAGCGACTAGGGTTTGGCGGTGGGTCCATTGTGTGCAAAAGGGAGACTATCTGAAGTGTATGTTTGTTGCCACAGATCGCATCCCTTATGCAACAATGGAAGAGGCGTCGCTTCAAAGGGTTCAGCATGGCCTCTTAATTAACACCTTCGCTGGGCTTTTTTGTTTGCATGCAGCAGTTTTTCTGGGAAATGGTGTGAACATTTCAGAGAACATCCTCTGAAGCGGTTTTTAATTAGTATAAATGGATAATGTAACTTGACTTGTTTTCACTCGAAAGGATGAAGGCATTTGATAATGACACTTTTCTTTCAGTAAATTGAACCGATGGGAATAACAAAAAAGTCCGCCAATGATAAATAATGTGTAGATTGTATTACGTAGCGCTTTGAAATGCAGGATGCCTTGTTTTTTTAAGCTGAAGTGTAGTGTGTATATGCTGTTCTTGGCATTCGCTTATTTTGGCTACTAGACAAAATAAAGTGAAAAAGTACCTGGGCAATGACAGCTAGCTGACCCACTTTATTTTTTTCCAGCAAGGAAAAAACCCTGCGATTCAGTATTGCTGAATCATGGCACTTTGTTTTTTTTTTACAGTTTTTGTTAATTAAGTGTCAGAACAGCCAAGATGGCAGCTGGCAATGTCTTGGCACCCTTGTCTAGCAGGCTATTTATAGAGCTCCTGCGATTCCATTAAAAACCTGTACGTTTTGGGGGGTTTTTTTGGATCATGTTAAGTAGTTCGTTCAGGAAGTATTTTGTTTTTAGAGATTTGACGTGGACCTAATCATTATCTTGAGTGTAAACCCATGACTGGAAAAAATAAATAAATAAAAGTCTGCTTTGCCGTGTCAGCGAGTTGTAAACTTGTTTTGTGTGCGTTAGGTTCCTTCTCCTACGGGTCAGCTGGTGAGCTCTGTGCCTCTGGAAGCGACACCTGCTGAGGAGGAGTCCAGGAAGTCTGTCTCGCGCTCCTTCAAGGGCACCATGGCTAGCAGCACTGAACGTAGGTTAACCAGCGCTACGTTAGTCTCTGCTCCTTTATCCCTTTAGAAAATCCACCCTAAGCACTATCCTCATGGGTTTAATCCCCTGGGTTTGTTTCTGAAATTGTGGAGGTCTAGCTACTTTTGAATGGTCCGACTTCCACGGATAATTTGGCTACTTTGTCACTTATGGATGATTACACTTCGATCTCACTACGATGTGTTTGACTACTAAATTATGGGTTGGTGGCCGGGTCTTAGAAAAATATCTAGTGTTCATTTGGTTGTTGTTCCTACCCACTCGCTTAATGTCTCACTAGTGTCACAAACTTACTTTCTAATCCTCCTTTCCTCTTGCTCTCTTCCTCTCCCATCAGCGTGCGAGGATGGCTCTACCCCTGCAGCTGTTGCTGAATCGGCAGCTAAGGTTCTCAACACATGTCTGGCAGCCATGCCTGCAGGTAGGCTATCTCACCCGCTCTTCTTACGAGGCTTGCAGAATTATAGCGCTGGAAATGCATCCACCAAAATGCCACAACCCAATTAAC